>PVIH01015747.1:0-48370 GCA_004025045.1 Sigmodon hispidus
ATCTATCTATCTATCTACCTATCTCTATTATCTATCTATCCACCTATCTACCTATCTACCTACCTACCTATCTATCTATCTATCTGTCTGTCTGCCTATCTATCTATCTATCTATCTATCTATCTATCTATCTCTATCTTCTATCTATCCATCTATCTATCTATCTACCTACCTATCCATCTATCTATCTATCTATCTATCTATCTATCTATCTATCTCTATCATCTATCTCTCTATCTCTATCATCTATCTATCTATCCATCTATCTCTCTCTCTATCATCTATCTATCTATCCATCTATCTATCTCTATCATCTATTTATCTATCTCTCTATCCATCTATCTATCCATCCACCTATCTATCTATCTATCTCTATCATCTATCTACCTACCTATCTATTATCTATTCATTCATCTATCTTCTATCTACCACTGATTGGCATAAGATGATGTAATGGGGGAAATTTATATTAATAACAATTTAAAGAGCTCAACTCTTGCAAGTTGAGATAAAAAGGTACAAATGCACGCTCTCATTGACTCTCCCTAAGGCTGTTGATCTCTTTGGAGAAGGTGGCTTAACGGGGTACAGTGTTTGCCTTACAGACACTAAAAGGAAGGACCCCAAATTTAGTCACCATCACACTGAGAGCTAAAGTTAAGCATTAAACCCCAACTGCAGACATGGGGTTCTGGTTTCAGAAACTTACACCTGCCTTGTAGGTTTGGCAGAATTTTGTATCAACACATCAACACTACTGATACTCAAGGTGATCAAATTTGTGTTCTTAAAACCATAGAACTGCCCAAGAGCACATTTCCAGGTGTATTTGGAATACTTCTGACTGAGTCCTCCTGCTTTTGCTCAAGAAAGCACTAACTGAAGTAATCACATCCTGGTTCGCACAGTGTTAAATGGAGATGGCACTGTGTGGGAAGAGTTGTCAGTACCTCTCACAAACACGCACATTATCTGCCTCAGGGCTTTTGTTGAAAGAAGGCTCAGACTTCCAGACTGTTAGAGTAAAGCACTTTACATGCATACATCATTCCCAGCAAATTCCAGAGTTTGCCAGAAAGTTCTGTAAACAGAAGCCTTGCAGTTCTCAAATTGTAAACTTTACCTCTGTAGGAATCCAGGGACCTGGCCTTCCTTTGCAGCTGGCCCACAGCAGAAGTATACATTTTAAACATGCACTTCCTTAACTGGAGAAAAAAAAATCCTGCTCCCACAGAGTTTTGCCTTGGGGCATTTCTGCTGTGGTAAGGACTTTCATCTCCTCATTGGTTTTATGTGAGAGGCCAGGAAGACAGTTGGCTACATATGTGTGTGCAATACACAGTATATACCTATCATAAAAAAAACATCTGTTGAGGGCTGGGAAAAGAGGTCCAGTGGTTAAAAGTGGTTGCTGCTCTTGCAGAAGTCCACAGTTCAGTTCTCAGCACCCCATCAGTCTGCTCATAACTGCCTATGACTCCAGTTCCAGGGGGATCTGATACAGTACACACACACACACACACACACACACATAAATAATAAAATAAAATATTTTTAAAAGAACGTTCACTTACATTCTATCTAAATTTTCAATCTACTTTCTTTGTAAAATGTACAGCCTTACTTTTGAAGTACATTCTAACAGAATTTAATGTCATTTTACCAAGGAGTAGAAAAGCCCATGGCCTGGAAATTCAGTTTCTTTGAACACTAAAGATTAAAAGAACTGGGAAGAAAATGGCTTGGAGAGTGAAAGGTGGGGGGGGGGCTAGCCATCTTATTTTTGTTATTCAATGATGGCTCATATTTGAGATCTCTGTTGTGATTGTATTTATTCTTTGCGAACCTAAGAGTGACTCTTAGGTCAGTCAGTCTAACAGGGAGGAAACTGAGGCTTGGGTAGCTTGAGACCTTCCCACCATGAAACCCCTCTCTACTGTGGTATGGAGATGGGCCTGCAGGCTTGGCATGGATTCTGGAGGCTGTGTTGTTGGCGCAGTCCGATTGGTGCTTCTTTCTCTTCTTGATGTTATAGATATTTGTAAGCTGACCAAAGACAGTGGTACCTGCGATGATTTTAAGTTGCTATGGTACTATGACCTGAATGACAAAGGCTGCAAGAGATTCTGGTACGGAGGCTGTGGGGGCAATGAGAACAGATTCAAGTCACAGGAAGAATGTGAAAAGATGTGCAGTCCTGGTAAGTGGCCATTTCCCTTGTCTTTTATTTTTCTCTTACAAGAGAAGAGATCCAGGTTAACTGCCTCATCACTGGGAAATGCATGAGTTGTTACAATGATTATGGAAAACCTGTATAAAGTTAAATTGTATCCTCAGACAAGATGTGCCAGTGAAACACTAAAGAGATACATTTTTTTAAATTTAACACACACACACAATTAGTTATTAGAATGATTGATTTGTTTCCTATATATGTATCTTTGGTAGTTAGGAAACACAGAGCCAGTATATCAGAAACATTACCACCTCCCTGTCTCTTTAGAAATGTCACACGATACTTGACTGTTAGAATAGAATGATGATCAGTAACAGAAAACTAATGATAAACATTCATGTATTCATTTTAAACTAATTCTGCTTCCCATAAATAATAATATTGACACTGGGACTATCTTGTCTCTCCGTTATAGCAGGAATTATAATAAGCAAAGGCACAGAGCTTAGAGTCAGAGTGAGGACAGGGCCATTGTACAACGTGGAGATGAGGCTGGGGCTCTGTCAGAATGGGCTCCGATTTCAGACTGCCCAAACCTGAAGCCACAAAGGTCACAGGAACCAATGTGGAAGGGATAGAGACCGGAGGCTGTGGGGTTGTGCCGTGGCAAATACAGTGTCTTTATGCCTAGTGATCTCTCTTCTTTTTATCTCTCTCTATCTCTTGCTTCCACACTCAATGCTTTCCACACCCAGATTTAGCAGCCTGACCAGAACCTAAGCATGGCCTTTGGGCAACACGTACCTCTGGGAGAAGAAGAAGGAGGCAGCCATTTCCAACTCATTTTTTATAGAAGCTCTGGGTAGATGCCTCAGCACGGTGCCGTTTCTTGCTTTGATTGACACTCAACCTCGGGAGGAAAGCCTCTGCCTATGACCTGTCAATATGGTGCTAAATGTGTCTGTGGACCCAGCTCTCTGTCTCCAGGCAGTTCTACCGTATACTTGGATGTCATGTAATAGCTAGCCACTGCCGGTGTTTGTGTGAACATTCCTATCAATTACAATCCCCGCTGGAGACTCATTCATTTTGTGCCTGTGCCGGCAAATGCCATGTCTAGAACATAGTCTTGATGTCACTGCTGCTCTGTACATTTCTGCTCGGTTCATTTCCCTATAGTTGCATGGCTTCGTTGGAGAAACAACAGTCTGATGTTTTCATGGCCCCAATTTCCTGGATTAGACTTAAACAAGTCTCTGCTTCTAAATTCTCTGAAAAATGATCTAATTAGAAGAAATCAGACCCCCTTCATTCTGTGTGCACTGTTGGGACACTTGCCTCCATTAAAGAATCCAAAGAAGTGGTAATAGAGAATAATTTTGGCAATCTTCTAATATGGTTGGTTTTTCCTATTGTTGTTTTGGAGTTTGGAGGTGGGATTTAATGTTTAAAATTTTAGGAAATTTATACAAAGAAACTTTTTAATAAAGTATATTGAATGTGTCATGGGTCTTGTGTTCTTGGTTCTCTGGTTTCTATATTGCTCACTGTCAAGACTTCCCCAAGGCCAAGGCCTTTTGGCTAAGGCCCAGGCTCTGATTTTACTGGAGGGGACAGACACTCTATGGGACAATGTTCCAAAAGGTCAGTGGAGTTGAACCACCTTTTTGTGGAATATTCAAGCTCTCATTGCTTATTAAAGACAGGCATATTGTACTCTTATTTATTAATTTAGGTATTTGGAGAAAGGGTTTCTCTATATAGCCTTGGCTATCCTGGCACTCATTCTGCAGAACAGCCTGGCTTCAAACTCAGAGATCTGCCTGCTTCTGCCTCCTGAGTACTGGGATAGAGGCCTGAGTCACCACACCTGTACACCCTGGACTGTTTTAGACTTGAGAGGACTGATGCTTACGCTCTTCTCTAAGTTTCAGTGACCTCAGACCCTCAGCTTCTGACCTATTTACAGTGATGTGTGTGTGTGTGTGTATGTGTGTGTGTATGTATACATACCCCACAATGGCTGAGATGAGATGGTGTGTGTGTGTGTGTGTGTGTGTGTGTGTGTATCACAATGGCTGAGATGAGATGGTTCCCTTTGGTTCCTCAGCTTTCCTAAGACAAAATATACTTTGTGGTTGATTTTTTTCTTCTTGTTTAACAACTTTTCTTCTTTCTTTAGATATCTCTCTCTTGACTCAGTCGTTAATAGCGCACTAACACTAACAACCGCCTGTAAATCCAGTTTTGGGGGGTTCAAATGCCTTCTTCTGGCCTCTGGGGTACCAGACATACACATACCGAATAGACCTACGCATACAGGCAAAATACCCATAAAATAAAATGAAGCAATCTCTCCCTCTCCCCTCCTCCCCACTCTGCACGTGCACACACACACACACACACACACACACACACACACACACTCACCTTCTAACATACACACACTCTCTCTCTCACACACACACTCTCTCACACACACATGTACTACCATCATCGACAATGTTATAAGCAGATACACTTTCAAGGAGTACACTGGGGAAGAGATTGTAATTCTTTTTAATAGAATTCTTCTACTCCTAAAGGTGCCAATAATAGGACCCAGATAGGATCTTATGCATGAGAAGAACTGCTAATGTAAAACTGAGGGTAGATTTGCTAGTGGATCTGTAGGAAGAATGGGGGAGGGACAATGTAGAGCCTGAGAAGTTAGGGGAGACAGTAGCCTCAGGGACCATTCTCAAAACCCCTGCCAGATTCTCAAAGGAGATCTCTAAGTACTCAGAGTGGACAGATATTTTAGAAAGAAGATCAGGAACTGAGCTCTATGGTGATGTTATGTGTAGACATGAAGGATGGGTTAGGTTAAGGAGAGAACTGCCAGAAATTAGTGGCTGTCTTGGGAAGGATTGAGGGCTTGTGGTCCAAGATGCTGAGGACCTGAGTTCATGTGTATCTTGAGTCTAGATGACAAATGAACATTCAGGGACTTAATGGAAATTGCAAAGCTATGGGGACGTTTCAAGAGCCCCGGTGATCAGATGGTCTGGAAGTCTACTCTGGATGGTTTTATGTCAACTTAATGTGAGCTGAAGTCATCTAAGAGGAAGGAACCTCAATTAAGAAAACGCCTCCAAAAGATTGGATTGTAGGCAAGCTTGTAGAGCTTTTTCTTAGTGACTGTTGGGGGAGGGCTCAGCCTATTGTGTGTGGTGCCATCCTTGGGATGGTGGTCCTGAATTCTAGCTGAAAGCAGCCTGAACAAGCCATAGGGAACAAGTCAGTAAGCAGCACCTTTCATGACCTCTGCTTCCAGATTTTTGTCCCATTTGAGTTCCAGTCCCGGATTTAAGTCAATGATGAACAGCAATGTAGAGTGTAAGCCAAATAAACCCTTTCTCCCCAAGTTTATTTGGTCATGGCATTTCATTACAGCAACAGAAACCCTAACCTAAGATAAAGCCTAAACCAAGATATCATCAGAATGGAGCTGCCTCTGAAACAGAAGAGAGAATCGCCCTCTCCTTGTCTCTTCCTGCCTTTCAAGGTTGCTGAAGCCCTGGGCATGCCTCAGCTTGCAGATGCTCTCCTTCCTAATCAGGGCTTCTTCTCATGGATCTCTGTCTTCACATGGCTGTCTCCTCATGAGAATACTAGGCATATTGGACTAGGATCCCCCATCCTCTGGTCCGACCTGACTCAACTAATGACATCTGCGAACACTGCTTTCTAATAAGAACACACCCTGAGTGACTTGGGGGTGGGAAATTATCTTTTCAATCAATAACAAAGTTTAACATCATCAGTGTCTGCTCCCACCTCTGGGTGCTGATCCATCTATCTCCCTGCTAGAATCGGCTCTACTGATGAGACCACAGCAAGTTTCATTATTTCTTTCTCATGACTGGTTACTGAAACCATCACTGCTGACTCTTAAAACTGGAGTCTCCTATTTATTTTGAAGCTTAAATCTCAGATCCTACATGAAGTCTTATTCTTATACAGGCTCTACTCCCTAGGACAAGCTTAACTCCTGGCTTTGGGTGGAACTGGAGTGGAAAATCTGTGATTCTCCTCTTGTTCTTTAGGCCCATAGAGTGCCCTGGTGGAATGCTTCCTCCACTCTAGATGGGAGATGGTAGCTGGTGCCTGCAACTTGGTATTGTTCTTGGCTCACGTCTGTGACAGATTTTCCTTGCCAATTCCCTTGCAAAATATATATTGGTTCTCTGGAGGATTCTTGGTTGCCCAGCTTGGGAGATGAACTTCCTTTTCTCCCCTGCATCTCCGTGTAAGGCAATGCCACCCGCCTTGGGCTCTTGGTGTTAGGATCCTTAATTATGCAGATCATCCTCCTCCAGTGAAGCATAAGAAAGTTAGCTCAAGTCCATCCCCCTCTAGGGCCACTCTGTAGAAAACTCACATGACCTTGCCATAGAAGCCGGCATCTGCTCTTTCTGCTCAGTCACCATAGCATCCTTTGTGAAAAGCAGAGGCTGGCATGTGCTCAGTGAAGAGTGGCGTGTCTCCTGTGTCTCAGAGAGGGATGGAATGGCTCATGTGCTTACTCATACAACTCTGAGTGTCCTCTTAAGGTATTTTGGGACCTGAGCTTTGAGGAAGGATCAGCTGAATGCCCCTCCTTCTCCACAGAAGGTGAAGAAGGCACATATCGTTTTTGCAGACATCCTGCTTTGTTCTCATGAGAACACTAGGGTCTTCTTTGCTGGTCCTCTCCTGTTTCAGCAGAGATCATAGAGGATTCAGTTCAGTGCTCTGATCTGGAGCATTGATGGTTCTGTAAAAATGAGGTTGCCAGGCAGGCACCCAACCCCAGCCCCCAGTAGCAGAACTTTGGACCCTAGCAACAGCTCTGTATCTTTCTTCTTGATTCATGCGACCTAGACCTAAAATGGGTTATCATGACCCAGTATTCTTTTTGGGGTTCCTCCAGAAGTTAAATGAAGGGGGCCACTGAGAGGCTGGAGGAGTTGGAGGTGAGGTGGAGGTGAGATTTGAAGGCGGTAGTCAGCACAGTTTGTAGGGGTCGTGGGTTTGATTCTACAGTTCTACAAGGGGATTTTGAAAACCACTGTAGCTTGGGACCCTTGAAGCTTAGCTGGGCTGTGAAGAAACCGGGGTGTCTTATACTGACTCCCAGTGGTGGCTGGCTGTCTGTTCTAAAGAGTGAGCCCACTGGTTGTTCCTACTTGTATTCCCACTGGCCACCAGGCCTATGTAGTATTCTGGAAATTATCTGTAGACATATATTGTGTTTACAGAGCACAGGGAAGTTGTTGGACCAAAGGTACGTGGAAGGGACCCCTATATTTCTGACATCCCTGAAGGGTCTGTCCAGGTAAGCTACACATAAATTGGGTGGCGTCCATTAGATGAAGAGTCATTTCTTGCTGCAAAAAAAGGACGTCTCTGTTCTTCCTATGTGCTCTTCCTTCTAACACACCTGCCCCATCACTCAGATTTGGTCCACAGCACACCTGCCCCATCACTCGGATTTGGTCCACAGCACACCTGCCCCATCACTCGGATTTGGTCCACAGCACACCTGCCCCATCACTCGGATTTGGTCCACAGCACACCTGCCCCATCACTCGGATTTGGTCCACAGCACACCTGCCCCATCACTCGGATTTGGTCCACAGCACACCTGCCCCATCACTCGGATTTGGTCCACAGTACACCTGCCCCATCACTCAGATTTGGTCCACAGCACACCTGTCCCATCACTTGGAATTGCCCACTGTGTCTCTGTGCTGCTTTTCTGCACCTGTTCTTGGGCTGCTTAAGGTTTCTGAGAAAAATCACACCCACTACTTTTCTAGAGTTTGAAGAGCAGATCACAGAGATTCAAGTGGTTGGCTGAGTGGGCCAGCCATTCTCATCTGGGGCTTCCTTGCTCCCAGGAGCATCCATGTGTGAGTGCCTCTCCACTTTCAAGATTCAGGCAGATCATGTTCTTCTCCCATTTAAAAGATGCCTTGTTATCTGGTATGACCTAAATAGTTTTGTTCCATGACTGGACTGATGGCCCATGAATGAAGAGGCAAAGGTCAAGGCACCATTTCTCTCAGATGTTTACTTGACCACAGAACTATGGTTACAAATTATATATTTAATAAAAATAGCCTGAAATATCAGAGGACAGAGTCACACACAGAGCCAAGCCCTGAAGGTCAGTGAGTAGTGACCCGCACTCTTAATCCTAGCACTCGGGAGGCAGAGATCCTCCTGATTTCTGTGAGTTCAAGGCCAAACAGAGCTAGGTGGTGGTGGCATATACCCGTAATTCTAGCACTAGGAAAGTTCAACCAGGAAGTGAGGTAGGTGGGCGGGGAAAGAGGAGGAAGGAGTTCAGCATTAGCTGTATTCTCTCCCTCTCAGCTGAGGAATCAAAGATACTGAGTCTGAAGACTCCTGGGACAGGACTTATCCTTTTTATTTGGAGGAGTTTGCTGGGTTTGGCTGTAGTTTGTTTCTCTGTCTCTCTGATATTTCAGCTTTTCCCCCAATATCTTGCTCCAGGTCTTTTATTAATAATACCAAGTAGAATTTGTACAATACGGACCCTCTTTCTTGTTCTTTGCTGGTTTTGAAGAAAGGTAGTGCACCAAGGCAGCCACATCCTCTGTCATGCATTTATGACGTGACCATCTTGCTGAAGGCTTTTTGAGGGGAAAAGAGCCCATTGCCCACTCTATGGTTTGAATCTCTCTAGTCGTCCTGTAGCAGGCTTTGTCATCTCTGAAGTTCCTCTTCAACTACCTCAAGTTCTACTCAGCGTCTGTCACTCAGATGCTTATAATTTCCTCTGATTGTACAAGCAGCTTACCCCTGCCTCGTGGCTGGAGTGCTGTGATCGAGAGAGCAGTGAGCCCCCAAAAAGGAAGTGGCTGCTGCTTTCCCATCTTGCTTCCTGGGACCCGTATTAATTCCTGGGTTTTTCTCTTGCTTCTTGTACTATACATGTGAGGTGTATCTATCTCATTTTATTAAAAAATAAGCTTTATTTATATTCATTGAGATGAAATACTTTACACATTAATAAAAATGAATATTAAAAATTATCAGCTAGCATATATAAATAAGTATGTGTAAGGGTGAGATCTCATGAACCTCCCACCAATGCAGTCTTGGTCAGATCTTATGCAGGTAACTATAGATGCAGAGAGTTCATGAGTACAAATAGCCCTATCATGTGCAGAACACACACCATTTTGCAGCAATCCTCCAAACCTCTGGGATCAGTACATCCTTTTGACTCTTTTTTCTCTATTTCTAAATATATAAACATGTTATCTTTATTAACCATTTATTTTAAGTTAAAAGCTATCTTCATGAGGAAATTACACTATCTGTGAATTAAATTGTCTCCTGATGTGTTCTGTGTGGATATATACATATCTATGTACCTTTCCCATTTTGGTTTCTAATGCTATAGCAAAATAGGCTGACAAAAAGCAACCTAGGGTGAAAGGGGTTTATTTTACTTGTATTTTACTTCAGGTTCTATTCCATCATTGTGGGGAAGTCAAGTCAGGAACTTCAAACATCTAGCTATATCACATCTGCAATCAAGATGTGTGGGGAGTAATGTACCTGCTTACTGGCTTACTTCTTTGTGCTCAGCTTGATTCTTTCAATCCTTACATATTCCAGGACCCTCTGTCTCCAACCTTCTTGAGGCTGTGACACTTTAATACAGTTCTATATCCTTGTGGTGACACCCAACCATTAAGTTATTTGAATGCTATTGATAACTGTAATTTTGCTACTTATGAATCATAACATAAATATCTGATGTGCAGTATATCTGTTCTACAAATTTCAAAGAAGTTGCAACCCACAGTTTGAGAACTGCTGGTCTAGGGAATGGTGCTGCCCATAGTGGGTTGTTTTCCCACATCAATTAGCTTAAGATAACCCTCCATAAATATGCCTATATACCTAACACAATGTAAATAATCCTTCAATTGAGACTCTCTTTCCAGATTATTCTAGATTGTGTCAAGTTGACAATTAAAGCTAACCATCACATCCATCCATCCATCCATCCATCCATCCATCCATCCATCTATTCACACACTCACCCACATGCTTGTAAAGCATTAACTGCATGGTATGCACTAGAAATACAGTGCACACGGGACTATAGAACACAGATTCCTCTGTTAAGTGCTGACACATAGGAAGTGCTGAGGATAGCAACTATGACAGGCTTCCTTTTCTTTGCTCATCCCCTGTTCTTATGCAGTTAGGACCTGGTGTTCTCATGGAGAGGGGGAACCTGACTACCATTTTAGACCTTCTATGTAAACCTAGGCGTGCTCAGAGCTGCAGGCCACTGGAAGGAGAACCCCATTGCTACAGAACACTTCGTGGGTACTGGAAGTGGCCTCCCTTGACCAGCAGCTGACCTCTTCTGTGAACCTATACCAGACTTGCATTACATCTGGTACACATTCTCAAGTAGAGTAGATGACTCATCCACCCCAGACTTTGAAGGTTGCATGGAACTTCTAAACCCATATAGTTGTTTGGACCAACAAAGATAAACAGCAGATGTTACAATCCATTCAACAGGCACAGATCACAACTTATGTACTATCCTGGGCTTGGAGGATAGATGAGTGCACATATGATTCATTCCCTGAAATTCATGTGACAGGCTTCTGTGGGGATGATGACGGGTAACTGTGAGGACTGGTGGAAAGGAAGGGAGTGTCACTAGGCTGGAATGTCATCACTGTGCTATCAGATCTCTACAGGGATCACTGCAGGCCTCCCTGAGGTGACTTTGATTAGCTACTGAAGGAGGTAAGGTAAGCAGACAAGAAGGAAATGTAGGATCAGAGTTCCTTGTGGTAGTATACTCAAGACTGAGGATACTGGAAGAACTAACAAAACCGGATAGATCTGTGTGTGATCTGGGCAACTAGTGGGAGGCTGTGGGCTTCTTAGGATGGTAGAAGAAGACTCATTTTGCTCACTGAAATGGGATCTGCCCATCATCAGTTTGGAGAAGCAGTTGAACATCAAAGGATGTCCATGTTGTCATGTATGGATAGACAAGATGCCAGGATTGCCAGGCACAATCAGGGACAACCATGAAGCCATTGCAGAAATTCAGGGAAGACCATGGTGACCATTGATGAAACACTGTAGTGGTGGTTTCTGAGGTCCTTTTGATGCAACAGATTCAGAGTGACATAACCTTCTCACACAGCAAATAGACCCATGATGTTTGTGGAGTTGCTTGTGTTAGCTAGGGCTGAGGACAGTGGGATTTGAGCTGTACAGTCCCATCTGACCCTTGACTTCTTGCCACGCTCCACTCTCAAGAGCTCTTCTTCACTGACTATATGAGCTTTGAGTCTTTTATTTTTTTTTAATCCCTGACATGTATCTTAGTCTCTTTGGGGCAGCTTCTGGCCTCGCTTGGCAACAAAGAGTACCGTGTGTGTGTGTGTGTGTGTGTGTGTGTGTGTGTGTGTGTGTGTGTGAAAATGGGCTGTGACACTGAAATTATGGGTTGTCCTAGCCACTCAGTGACAGGAGTTGTCTTCATTGGTACCACTGGCGTTTCATAATTCCCACACACCATCTCAGGTGAAGCCTTCAAGGGAAGCCTTTAGTTTAGCTGTACACATGATTATTCAGAATGCTAGACTGGTACGGTTCACCCAGCTATGATATAGCGCACACAGCATTAAAACCCAGCAACTCCCCCAAAGTCTCAGTGAATATTGGTCCCTGAGTGACCCCAACTGTTGTTCTTCAGAGACCTCAGCTGTCTGGTTGAGGCCAAAGAATCTTGTATCTTCTCCCAGAGTCAGTTCACCCCCATTTTTCCACCTCTGCCTGGACTTCCTGTTCTTCTCTCGGGCAGAACACCACTACCCTTCTCTGTCCTTCTCCAAGACCTTCTTGATTTTCATTTGTTATCTGAGCTTCTCTGGCTTTCTTCAGAAGGCCCTGAGGAAGTAGGCTGTTCTGGAATGTGTCTCTGACTTGTGGGTACCTGGGCTGAGGACCTTTTGCAGTACTGCACACAGCCATCCACTGTTTGTGAGCACAGAGCCTGCCTCAACCTTGCCTTCAACATCTCTGCAGCGTTTTCAAGTGTGTTCTATTTTTTATTCATCTGTGCACAGGCATACATGCAGGCAAGAACCATATATTTAGTTATGCACACAATTAAAAAGAAATCTTCATTCATGTGAGCAGGTGAGAGCCTTTTTGTAGGAAGGTAGTATCTGGATCTTTTGAGATTCATTTGGAATGCATTACTCACAGTAATTTTTTTGGAAGGATTAGTTCATAGTTTCGTGTCAGATTTACCTGGTTAGCTTTCCAGCTGGCCCTGCAGCTCTCTGGAAGGCAGGGTGTCAGGAATCCACATAGCTGGGTGTGACTTCTGGGAATTTGAGAGCTGCCCTGTCTGACTACGCTGAGTCATGGGTTATGGTTCTAGGGTGATGGGCCCTGACACAGAGCTGGTGGACCATGATATTAGGCAGGCAGAGTGTGTGTGGTGGGCATGGATGCAGAGCAGCTGGGGCATGATACAGGGGAGGATCTTCGTTCTGCCCTTTCTCTTGTTTATTTCCAGAGTTCATGCTTCCTGTAGGCCCCCTCATTCCCTGCTGCCAGGGGCTGGTAACCACTCTAGCTAGCATCCATTGCATTCCCCAGGCATCTTTGCTATTTGCTGGGAATTTTGTGGGAGGGTTGCACTGTCATGAGCTCCTGAGGCCCCACATGGAACCAGTTCATATATTATTAATTCTGTGACCTACATGTGGTTACTTGGTTGCTGTGGAGCAAAACACCAGTGACATGGTTTTGTACAATTCAGTTGTGGCATCTGGTAGTGAGTGATGATGAACAGCGGAAGAGATGCTGCAAAACAAGTTCATCTTTCAAGGAATATTCAGCTTGAAAAATAGACACTGTGCTCTTGCCTGGAGTTCGGGGTGTCTAGGAAAACCTTCCCATGGCTCTTGCAGTCATCTCACAGAAGATACTTGGGCATCTGCAGATTTCAAAGAAATGTCAGAATTCTGGTATTTGCAAAAACTTTCCAGAGACCTTGGAAACAGAAATAGCCCAACAACAACAAATTGGTGGAGCTCATATACCTGAGGAAAAAGTATTTCTGCTTTTGGAGGCTAAAGTCTGGGCACATGTGTCAGATGTCCACTTTATCTATTCCAGTGAGTGGAGAGGCATGTGTTATACAGGTTATCCGAAGCAGACCCTCATCAGGTTTGGCCACATGTAGATGTTTGGGGTTGAAAAAAAACCAAAACAACTATAGGGGATGCAAAATACAGACCACAGAGAAGCAAGACAGTAGTGTGAGAAAGTCAACATAGATGCTTTGTGATCAACTGGGCGTGATCACACACAGCCACTGGGGAGCTGGGACAGTGTGGTAAGGAATGGGAATCTGAGTGCTTCTCTGTTTACTGCCAGTTCTTTGGCTGGGGGTTAGCCTGGGCATGATGACTCTTTCGACTTGATGGAGAATCTGTACAGCACTGTTAGGGAAGGTGCTTGGGCATAGAGGCAGGGGATGTGAACCAGACAGCATAGAGACATACACCCCAGACACACTTAAACTCAAGATGGGCTGAAGATCGAGGCACTAATGGGATTGATCAGTCACATTGGGCATGAACCTAGAAAAACAGCAGAGAAGACAGGACCAGGATGGTGAGAGACTGCATTGTCCATGCTCTAGAAGAGAGGTATGGGTTTCCTGGCTGTGAAGATTTTCTGGGCAAGCGCCCAAGCCTGCTTTATGTTTAAGGTTACTCTATCCCTTGGGTCAGGGAAGTTCACTGATAAGGGACTGCATTCATGTCACATGTAGCAACTGAGCCCAGAACCTGTCTGTGATGGGAAGTCTGGCAGTGACTCTGGATGCCTAGGTCCTCATTTGCCATCCAGTTTTGGAACTCAACCTGGTTTTCAGCATTCTTGTCACTGCTGAAAGCTTTGCAACAGATTCCACAAATTTTTCAGCTATGAGAGGGACCTAGAGTTCAATGTAATGGAAAGTGGGGAGTTTGAAGCCAGGATGTGGCATGCTGATACGGTGGATTGAGTCTCATGGTCTTTCCTAAGACAGGCATTAGAAAAAATGACTAGGGGAAGGGGCAGAGAGTTGGAACAGAGGTTAAGAGCACCTGCTGCTCTTGCAGAGGACTTGGGTTCAGCTTCCAGCACATGGTGGCTCACAACCATCTGTCACCCCAATTGCAGAGGATCCAACCCTCTCTTCTGACATCAGTGGGTAAGAAGCATACACACGGAGCAGATACATTCATGCAGGCAAACAACAATAAATAAATCTGTAAATACAGTAGTTTTCTTGGATCAAGTAAGTCAAGATCCAGAATCCCAGGACAACTCTGGGAACCAGCAGGGCTGAGGGTGTCTATGACCACACTGGTGTGAGTACTTGTATGCACATTTGTGGCATAAACATTTATGTCATTTAACAAACTGTTAATATAGCCAGTGGGTCGATCTTTAGTTTTCCAAACTAATGCTCTTAAGAGTCTCCAAAGACATCGCAACATTAGGAAAAAACTTGACAGATTTTTGTTAAAGGGAACACCTGAGGTATGGGACTTAAGGGCTTTTAGAATCTTGTTTTTCCCTCCGAAGGGGCTAAGAGAACCAAGTCCTTATGTGGCTGTCATCCAACTGTCTCAGCTGGACTTAGACTTTGATGAACCCTTGAAGTTAGATACTAGAGGACCTTCGACCACCCTCCATCACACCTTGTCCTCAGGACCTTCTGATTGTCTTCACTAATCTCTAGACCAGATCTAATCCTTGACAGAGTGGAAGACAGGCGTGTAGGCCAGTGAGGTCTACATTGCAAGTTCTAGTCTAGCCAGGGTTACATAGGGAGACTTTTTCTCAAAAAAAAAAAAAATATTTTTTGCTTTTCTTTAAAGGCGGGGGGGGGGGGGGGGGGGGGGCCAGGGCGGGGTTGACAATTGTTAAATCTCCCATTTTAAGGGATAGATGCTAATCAGGGTAAGGACACAGCATCAAGATAAAAATAAATATTGGCCATTTCTAGAAACAACACTTCCACATGCTTTGCATTATTCACTCAGAATTAAGGTTCCCAAAAATGAGGTTGTATTTTAACTCTATTCTGGTTTCATTATTCTAGTCTACCCTTCCTTCAGGATGTACTCAAAATGTTTTCTTTTTGTGGGGTTGTCCCAGAGAAATCTGGCATGAGCATTGAATCTGTCTAGCTGCAAACTGTGACCAACTGATGGCTTTGATTCAAAAAGTAAATGCCTGGAAGAATTTATCCAGGGCCCCTGCCTTTGGCCAGAGAGTATCACAGCTATGGCTTCTAATTGTTGTCCCTCTTGAGGTTTCAAAGCAAAATCCTGTTTTTGTTTATAAGCATGTCCATAGGAGGTTCTGGGGGAGGTTGTTGTCCCAAGGAATTCTTGAGAATGGAAACAAGTCTGCATCTGGGGTCCATATTCCTATCTCACAGTCAGTTTATGGACTTTCTCATGCCTTTTAAGGAGACAGGCGCTGCCTCCGCCCTCTGGGGTGTTTCTGTCTTTGCATTCCAGCCTGCACGTGGGGAGCCCTCTGCCTGCCATTGAGCAGGAGCTTCTGCCAACGTGGCAGTAAGAATGGCTAAAAATAGCAGGATGGACTTCACTGGCAGCCGGTTTTCATCGACTGAATATAGGGATGTCTCTTTGGGACAATGCTAATTCCCTTGTTTGGCAGGAGCTATTTACTCACACCCGAGTCCAAGCCAACCACCAGTGTTTAGAGAAACAGCACTAGCATGGGATCTCTCGGCACGAAGAAGCTCTTACCTTCTTTAAACTCCAGAGTCAGCAGACATCACCTTTGTTCCAGATTATGCCAATGTTGGAAGAATAATATGGAAATAGACTCACCAAGGAAAAAATCTCACCAGCCAGGCTGGTGCCTCTGGTTACCATGACTACTCTGCCTCAGCCTCTTGGGGTCTTTGTGAGTCTCACTAAGGGTGCTCTGGTTAGGTGGGGGTCTCAGGCTTCAATGCCACAAACAGCCAAACAGGTGTCACTAAGGATGAGGCAACAGGGGCTTATGTTGCTTGAGTTGGGTAAAGATCTATCACTTTGAAGGCAGTCAAGTTTAAAGATTTTAGCACACCACAGCCAAATAAATGTCTTCTAGGCAGATATAGACCTCGGGACATTGGTTTGCAAACTCTGGCTTTAGAAGCAATGAGTTAGAATTTATTCCCAGAGACAGGCTCCTGTGGGTGGTCTGCTGTATACAAAGGTATGAAACTTTGCAACTTTGGCCTGGGCATGGGTCACTGAATGTGACCATTACATAAAGAGTGCACGCATGATAGTTCCAGGGGGTATTATAAACTACATCATGAGAATTTCCAAGTTGCTTGAAGGTCCAATGGGCTAAGCAAGGGAGAATAACCCCCTAACTCACTGCAAGTTGGCATTCTGGATATGCCCCTAGATCAGAGCCATGGATGGCCGAAGACCATTCTGTGATATGAACCAAATAATAAATAGTTTTTGTTTTGTTTTGTTTTTTGTTTTTATAAACTAAAAGCACAAAGAAACTTCTAGAAGTAAAACCACAGGCCAAGTCACACTTCTAAAGCTGGCTGTGGGGGTGTTTGGCCTCTTTTGATCGCCATTGTATCTAGTCATTATAAAGGTACATGCCTTTCTACAATCCATCATGTTCCATGGTGAAAAGTCAGCAAGCTGGCCAGGCACAGTAATTTGTCACCATGCAGATCTATGTAGACAAGCAGAAGCCCATCAATCTTTGTATCTCTTGTCTAGTGAGGAAATGTGTGTAAACAGTGACCACTGATCAGTGTGGTTAAGAACTAGGATGGTGGTGAGCCACTGAACTGTCCCTAGCAAGCCAGGCATTGCAAAACCATCATGGAGAGGTGGAAACTCCTGCTCCTTGCTCTTAAAGCAGCATTTAGTAACATCAGTATAGGCAAATGAACACACAATTGTTTTGGCTGCAGCTGAGATGACTCTGGAGTGGGGTTGAGAAAGACACAGCCTCAACTATCCAATGACAGCTAGAGGGGAGTGGTTGCTTGATTGCTCCTTGAGAAAACAGTGGTCTTAGAGTCCTAGTTTCTGCCACCTCAGTGCGACATCAGGACCATTGACTCAGAGCTGTGGAAACAATGATGGACACCCAGGATCTAGTGCTGTCTCTTCACACCACAGTCGGTTCTGTGTCTGATCCTCAGAGCTGCTGCTGTAGCCTGGCACTGGGAGGAGTCTGCCAGCTGTCAATCAAGCCATTAAACTGCTCTTATTGGACAGTTCTTAAGAAAACCTTCAAGAAGTGTCAATAACCAATATTAAAATCCTTTTTGAGTGCATTTTTCTGTTTATGCTCCTTCATTAAGTGCAGATCCTCGGATAGGACTGGGTCCCTCTGATGTCTCCAGTTGGGTTCTAATGTGCCTCTTAATAACCCAGGTGTCAAAGCTGCAGTGCACTTCATTAATTAACGTTTTTTAGTTTAAGACTGAGTGACTCGGGACTGGAGAGTTTGCTCAGTGGTTAAGAGCACTAGCTGCTCTTCAAGGGGGCTCAGATTTTACTCCCAACACCCATATGGTGGCTCAGTTCCAGGGGTTCCAGGGCCCTCTTCTGGCCTCCACAGACACCAGGTGTGCATGTGGTATATAAGCAAAAAGTATAAGTGCATAAAATATTAACAATTTTACAATTAGGTAGAAAAATGGTGAATGGTCTCTCTTGGAGCTGGAGAGGTGGCTCAGGGATTAATAGAACCTGCTGCTTTTGTAGAAGGACTCAGGATGGTTCCTGACATTCACATGGCAGTAAATAACTGTAATTCCAGTTTCAGGGGATCCACCTGGCTCTCTGGCCCTTTTGGACACTGCATAAATGTGGTGCACATACATATATACCTTTTAAAAAATATGTGTGTGCATATATATATAAACACTCATTTTTTTAAAAAAAGAGTAAGTGATATCATCACATATCTTTCTCTCCTCTTCTGCCCCCAATTCTTGTCCCCTATCTTTCTCTCTGTGCATGCCTGTGTACATGTATGTGTGTACCCACGCACAGCATTTGATAGGTGTGCACATGCCACAGCACGTGTCTGAAAGTCAGGACAAGTAAAAAGACATCAACTCTTTCATCCTATGTGTGGGCTCTGTCGATTAAACTCAGTTCATTAAGTCTGACTCATTGAGCCATTCTGCTGGTCCCCACTTTTAAATGATATATTTTCAGTTCGAGAGTTTATTTCTGTGTGTCTGGACAACTTCCATTTATTTTTCCCCAGCAATGACGTACTAAACAAGGTTTTATCTGTAATCCATTCTCTCCAGGGTTCATGATTGAGAGAGTCGTGACACCATAACAAATGCTAATCTTGAGATTTAAAGCATTGGAAACTTGTTTTGGATAAATTAGTCATGATTCATCTCCAGGAAAGTACCTGTTGCTGAGTCTGTCATGGAAACCCTGCTGTCTAGCTTTGACATTGGGTTGGCAATTTAACATACATTATTTCCTTTTACTTCCCAGCAGGCCCACGAAGAGGGCACAAAGGGAAGACTATGATGGAAAGGCCAGTGGTAAGGCAGTGAGGAGGGCACAGAAAGCCCACTCCACAGGTGGAGGAATCGAGTGCTGAGAGACTTGGGCTGGCTGCCTTTGTCCAGGCTGCACATTCAGGGGGTCAGGGTGGGTCAGAGACACACAAAGAGATAGACACTGAGAGACAGACACAGAGAGAGGAATTTACACACCACCAGATTCCAAACACCTCTGGATGGTCAGAGGAAGTCTGAGAAAACACATCCCCACCATGTGCTGTTTCTTGGTCATGAGCAGCACAGACTAGCAGGTGCGGCTGTCCACTTATGGGATTCCCCCACCTGATGGATGCTCTTGAGGCCAGGGACACAGCTTCAGCTCACCCCCCATGCTGAATGCAGGCCTGAGCATGAAAAAAGTAGATACCCTGGCAATGGCACTGGGTAACATTTTTCTTTGAAAGGACAAACCAAAAAATACCCCCTTAAGTCAGAATTTAAGCACTTTCTAAAAATAATTTGAGCTGTGAAGTATGGAATTTGTTCTATTAGAATAAAGCAGGATTGGGGCTTCTTCAAGATCAGCTGCATACAGTTGCCAACTGTTTGTATTGTCTGTAACCTCAAAATTGACCATATATAATAGGTGTATTTTAAAAATATTTTATATATTTCTCGAAAGTTCCATGCCTGTATATCATGTATTTTTGGTCATTTATGCTCACACTTCCTTTTTACATCTCCCCCAGGACCTAGGGAAGAAGTTATTTTGATTAGTATTGTCTCGAGCTTTGCACTCAGATATGCAGCATATCTGAGCCGGGAGAGCTGGGGTCATGGAAGGTATGCTGGGATGGTGCTGTGATTGCCTCACACAGTACTGGAGGGAGGCTGCCAGCATGCAGGCTCTTCAGTTCAGCTCCATCGATGCCCACCTAAGACAGACACACGAGATGGGTATGGAGCTTGTGCTAGTTACAGAATTCCAAGTGAGTTCCTGTGTGCTCGAAGGCATACAAAAGCAGACCCCATCATGCAACCCTGATCTTCTAACTCTTTATCCAAAGCGCTAAGGGAACTAGGTGTCATTTTGAATTCGGGGCTAGTTTGACATCATCTCTGTCTCCTCTGTGCTTAATGGAAGATCTAAGGAGAACCCTGTGGCAGCCGTTGCCCACAGAACTCACTTCCTACTTTGGCAGGCATAGCCGGGGGAATGAGATTGCTCTTTACGCCATCTGTTTTCCATCAGGGCATCTGACAGCTCCTGCTGATGGCATGCAGCCAAGTGGAGAGCTGTGTGTGGAGGTGGTGCAGCATGGTATATCACTTACGGGTGAGTGGTGACCAGAGATGTCCCTGACTCACTAACCCAGAGTTCTGGTTGTGTTCACAGCTCTGCTCCTAATTCTATCTGGTCAGTGCTTAGACCAGTGTTGTGGACAGAAACATGAAAGCTGAGAGGAAAGTGAAGAGATCTGGATAAGAGGAGACAGATATTTAAAAGTCAGGCTGGGTGTAGTAGTGTCTACCTCTGATCCCAGAAAACACTTGAAGCAGGTAATGTAAGGATTCCTGGCATGTACCACATGTAGCATGTGGTACACATGCTAGTCTGATAACCCAACATGGCGCCTGCAGAACGCTCCTCTTACAGAGGGCACGCCCCTAGGCTTGGCTATGTAAATGTGTGCCCACCGGTTCTCTTATAAGGAGAAGCCACTGGAAGGTCGTTCCTTTTGCTCTTCTGCTTCTCTTCCCTTGTACCTGCTTGGCAACTTTCCTGAATAAACTCTAGTGTGACAGCTGTTAGTATGTCTGTTCTCATGTGTGAAACCAACAGGTAGATCTCTATGAGTTTGAGGCCAGCTTGGTGTCACTTACTGACTAGGGAGTTCCAGGTTAGCCTGGGCTACTAAAGAGACCTTGTGTGCTGGCTAGTTTTATGTTAAGTTGACACAAGATATAGTCACCAGAGAGGAGGGAACCTCAGTTGAGAAACTGTCTCCATAAGACGGCACAAAAGGCATTTCCTTAGCGATTGATGTGAGAGGTCCCAGCCCACTGTGGGCTGTGCCACCCCTGGGCTGGTGGTCTTAAGTGATATAAGAAAGCAGGTTGAGCAAGCCAGAGAGAAAGTCAGTAAGTGACACCATGGTGTCGGCATCAGCTCCTGCCTTCAGGTTCCTGCTTTGTTTGAGTTCCTGTCCTGACTTCCTTCAGTGATGAACAGTGATATAGAAGTATAAACGAAATGAACCCTTTTCTCCCCAAGTTACTTCTGGTCGTGGTGTTTTATCACAGCAACAGAAACTCAACTAAAATACCCTGTCTCAAAAAAAAGGACAACTGATCTACCTCCCAGTATAGGATGAAAGATGACAATATCATGCTGCCATGTTAGCTCAGTTCAGCCTGAACACACCCAGATTGAACTTAGTCTACAGTGAATTAGACACAGGCTAGTTTGGTCTCATGCAAGAGCAATGTGGTATCCAGGAGGAAGGCTGATTAGAACATGCCTATGGCCTTACGGCATTCGTAGTATGTGGAGGACACTGTGCCCAAGTATAGGAAATCTTCTAGAATATGTTCTGAGAGTATGATAAAGGAGTTGAAGCTATTTCATGTGACGAAGAGAAGATTCAGAGGAAGAAGGAACCCTGTTGTTCTCTTTAGCCATAAGAGTTGAAAGCACATGGGGCACTGGTAGGGAATGGGCTCTGCTGCCCTGAGTTTGTTTCTGTACTCTGTGCCAGATGCATTCCAGTCCAGACTGTCACCATGAGACAGGGGAGACTCCAGATGTAGTTTCCATCCCGTGGCTTTTATACTCATCAGCCAAGTTTGTGCAGGAAACTCTCCAAGGCAGAGATGAAAGCAGTACTGAGCTTTGAAGAGCATAGAGGTCTGGGGTAGGGGTGATAGAAATGTCCCAGAAATCACAGGGCAAAGAGCAACATGCTGGGTGATCAGACAGAGACAGGAGAATGGAATGGAAGGTGACTCCTGAAGTTAGATTCATATTTGACTACACTCTGCCACCTGCTAGCATTATAACCTTGGTGCTATAGACAGGAAGCTGGCCCTGCAAAGATGTCCCTATCACAGACCCTAAGATCTATAAATGTGTCATGTTACATAGCATAGAGAATTGAGGTTGATCGTGGAGTCAAATTTATCTTAAATTACTTAGTGGACACAGTATAATAACAAAGATCCTTAAAAGCTGAAGAGAGTGGGTATGAGGCTGTCTAGC
The DNA here is from genome assembly GCA_004025045.1 of Sigmodon hispidus. Lineage (NCBI taxonomy): Eukaryota > Metazoa > Chordata > Mammalia > Rodentia > Cricetidae > Sigmodon > Sigmodon hispidus. Next base: position 22,087 of record PVIH01015747.1, read on the forward strand.
TGGTCAAATGCTTGCTGCACAAGCATAACATAATGAGTTCAGTTCCCAGAGCTCAAGTAGAAAAGCTGTTCATGATATCAGCACACACCTATGGAGATGAGAGGGTCCTGGAGGTTCACTGGCCAGCCATGTTAGCCAGTTGGTCGGCTCCAGATTCAGTGAGAGACTTTGCTTCAAAATGGAGAAGAATTGAGGATTGTAGTGGGATCATGTTGTCACATTGTAAATAATTGTCCCATCTACTGCTTTAATAAAAATGCTGATTGGCTGAAGGCAGACAGGGCTACCAGATTGGGAAAACTCTGGGAACAGGAAGAGCAGAGCAGAGATGCCAGAGAAGCCAGCAGGTGCAGAGGAAATCATGCTGCTTTGAGAAAAGGTACCGAAGTGCATGGCTGAACAAGATAAGACTCATGGGTTAGTTTAAGAGAAAAAGCTATCTAGCAATATGCCTGGGCCCTAGGTTAATCGTCATAAAATTAATATAAGCCTTTGTGTGATTATTTGGTGCTAAGAGGCAGTGGGGCTGCGAGTGGATATGAATCTCAGGGTTAGGCCTGAAAGTCCAGGCCAGAAACTTAATACGACAGAGGACGATACCCAGAGTTGACTTCTAACCTCCATAGGCACATGCATGGTTACATGCATCTCTACACAAGTGGATGCACACATACACCACACACTTCATTTGAAAGTGGAAGATAGAGGACAGAGACCAGAGTCAGACAGTCAGATGTTGATACTGGAGCAGTCAAAGCTGCTGCATGGGTGTATCTTAACCAACTTTCCACAGAGTGATGTGCTATAAATCCCACATTCATCCCATCCTCCTCACAGGTGGTGGTTTAGACAATGAGTTCTGGGCCAAGTAAATGGGGGTGATCTTTCCTGTGGAGATGAAAATCCATGCCTTCCTCTAGTCTCTCTATGGTGAATGTGAAGACCCTGTGTTTTTGCTGGTCTCCTACCAAACATACTTGTTGCGGGATATTTGTTTAACTCAGCAAAGATGTGTTACATTTGTAACAAGTGCAGATTGCTGTACGTGTTTGACTATGTAAAGATGTGTTGCATTAAATAACCTGGGCTCAGAGAGGTGGGGTTAGCAACTAGCTGACAGGAAGTAGCAGCGAGGAGTATAGGTGGGTTTTTAATTTGGGGCAAGTGTGGAAGGAGCGAGCAAGCCAGGGGTCCAGTAGGTAGATAAGGTAAACAAGCCTCAGGGCTGCACATAGACGGATAGAAGTGGGATAATTTAAGTTTTAAAAATAGCTAGCTAGAAACAATGCTAAGGCTGAGCACTGATAATAATAAGTCTCTGTGCCATAAGTTGGGGGCTGGAGGTCCAAGACAGCCGGCTACACATGCTGGATCCAAAGTCAACCTGCAGTTCTTGGGATTTTGGAGTTGTTGGTTTCTGAAGACTTCTACCCCTCCTGCCCGTGGTTGGGGAAAGTGATGTGGTGACTCGGAGATTCTCCTCAGCACCCATCTTTATGAGTGTATGTATGGTGTACATGTGTGTACAGGAATGTTTGCGTGTGTGTGCACAGGTGTGTGGGGGTACATGTGCACATAGATATTCAAGGTTGATGTTGGGAATCATCCTTGATCTCTCCACATCGCTCATTAGAACAGCAGCTTTCAATCAAATCCAGAGTTTGCTGATAAAGCTCTTCTCATGAGCCAGCTTCCTCGGATCATTCCCCAATTCCATTTTCCTAGGCTAGACTTACAGGCACGCTGCCATACCCACCTGTATTTGCATGAGCTCAGACCCAGCCAATGCTTAAATCTCTGAGCCATTGATCCAGGCCCCACACTTACCTTTCTACAACAGGTGGTAACTGATAGGAACTTATTCCCATCCTTGTGTTTGCTGCTAGAGTCAGATCTATTAACCTGTCTTTTCTTCTCAATTCCCAACACACAATATTTAATTCAGAATAAATGTGAAAAATATTCACGGGGTGTTCCCATGTTAGTTATTAATAATGTGACACAAGAACAATAATATGGTTTGAGAGCTAGAACAAGTCTATGTGCCTTTGGCTTTCATTTATTTTTATTTTTAATTGGGTTTCTCTCAAGCCACTGATGTTATGACTATAGGAAAAACATCCGAGCAACAAGTCAGTGCTTATTAGCAGCATATGTGACAGTCGTTATTTCTTCCTTGAGATGAAACTGTTAAGATAAGCCCATACCCTCTGCATACATCTTTGCAATGTAGGAAAATGGGAGCGGTTTTGTGAAGCTATGTCATAGATTTTTGGTTTCCATGCATACTACCTGGCTCATAACTCCCTCATCAAGACATGTGATAATTTCACTTCCCCTCCGCCTCACTCTGTGACAAATTAGTAACGTGATTTCCTGGCCCCTCTGAGAACCATGTTAGTGATTTTATTGAGTCCAAGGAGGAGAAGGGAAAGGAAGAAGAGGAGGAGGAGGAGGAGGAGGAGGAGGAGGAGGAGGAGGGGCTGGTGGGTCTGGAGCACAGGTAACAATCTGGGGTTTATGACCAGCATCTGGAGGTGGAGACAGCTTGGGAACAAACCCTGAAAGGCCTCCTCCAGACAGATGATCTCCAAGCTGTATTGGGCTGTACCACACCCAGCTGACCTCTGGAACAGGTGGCAAGAGTTGGTGGTAGGGAAACATGAGTGAACTGATTTTCCCACTATCCTTGGAGGGTTTTCTGAGTTTTAACTTTACATAAGAGAAAGTAGAAAACGTCATGGGCATCGGCTGTCAATCATACAGCAGCACAGATACACACTGGAAAAGAAGGCAGGGTTAAAGGAGTCGGGAACAGCATCGCAGCTTCTCTTGCAGCTCTGTGCTTCTATTTCACTACCTGGGGGGATGGGACAATTTGGCAGCTGAAGATAAAAAGAAACAGCTGAATTAGAGACTGGGAAGCACAGACCAATATCAGGCAAAGTTCTTGCTTCAGGAGTATCATAGTCTAGCTGTCTAGGTAAGTTTCTTAGCCTTGTGCCTCAGTTTCCTTATTTATAAAGTAAGGCTAACACCACCAACCCTACATTTTAGGGTTGTCCCAAGAAGGAAAGAAACAGACACTCCTAGCATTAGCTAGCACGTAGCTGCTCCTGCTATTCACTCTCTCTTCTTCTGAAAAACTGTATTTAAAATATGAAATGTCCTAGCTCCTATGATACTACACATTCTGAGATCCCTTGGCTTCTATGATGGTGTGATATAACTCTAACTTTGGGATAGTCCAAGTAAAGGCCAGACCCTAACGAATCTCTTCTTCATTTTTCAAAGGTTAGTTAAGAAAATGATCAGTCTAGAAAATGGCAGTCCTGGGTGAAAAGAGGAGGAGGGAGGGGGGGTCCATTCTTCTATAAAAGGAGATTCACTGAATAAACAGCCCTGCGTGGCTGAGCTCGGTCCAGATGAGCAATGATTTATGAGTGGGAAATCTGGGCCGCCTGGCTTCAGCTAAACAGTTGGGGGATGATGGGAAGCAGATGTCTGACCTTCATCCCAGAGGCCCTCCGGTGAAGAGGAGGGCGGGAGAAGGGTAAGAAGCAGCCAGGGATCTCCAGGAGCCCCTGAACACATGGGATCCAAGAGAGCAGAGAAAGGGAGGGCAGAACAGAGAAAGGTTGATGGGAATCAAATTCCCCTAATCAGGAAGGTCTGAGCCAGGCAGGGTGCTTGTGTGGGACATGTTCATTGCTTTCACAGGTTCCTATGGAAACCAGCTGGAAGGTTTCAGACATGTTCATTGACTTGACTACTTGGATTACAAGTGTGCATGTGAATATGAGTGAGAATGTGTATTTGTGTGGGGGGGTGAGTGAGCGTGTGTGTGTGTGTGTGTGTGTGTGTGTGTGTGTGTGCATAACTGGGTAAGCATGAGTGTCTAAATGTGTATGAATGTCTGTGAGTGAGTGCGAACACATCTGAGTGGTTGTCTATGTGAGTTTTCTGTGATCTGTGAGAGTATCGTGTCTGTACATGTGTTTATTATATGTTTTTTTGTTGTGTGTATGCACATTGTATGTATGTGGTATGTGTATAAATGGTGTGTATATGTGTGCATACATAAGTGCCTATGCATGTACACATAATACATTTCAAAATACATTGTAGTAAAATGTCTTCTCTCTTTCAGATCTCTACCTAAAACATGAACACAAGATTACATTTTAATGAATTTTTAATAAAGCTGAATCTGTTTGTCCTCACTGATAAACCAATGGAAAGGGGATGGGAATCTAGCCCTGGGTCAGTAAATGGTGACCCAGAGATTAATTTTTGTCCACAGCTTGTTTTGTAGATTCTGTGATTACATGTCATCCAAAGTCTCACATGACTATTTGCAGGAAGTCTGCTAATTCTTGATCTAGACTATGACACTATTGCAAGTGAAGTGTCACATGTCCATATTAGGACAATGGTTTCTGGAAGCGATTTCTTGCAATACATGAGAGAGAGAGCTATATGGTTCTATCTAGGTTACAAAGTTTGGTGCCTCAGTTACTTTTGAGTCACTGTGAGCCACTTAAGAAGTGAGGCATTGGAAGAGCAGCCTTGCACCATTGCAGGAAGGTATATGGTGTTCTGGTCCAGGTGGGGCTGAGGGGCACATGCTCCCCAACTCAGAGCTGTTTCTCATCTGTCAGATCTCATAGGAGGAAGTCAGGAGAGGGTGATGTTTCTTACATTTTGAAGATTTCCATAGAACAAGTCACACAAGGAGAGGCAGTCATCAGATAATCCCCATTGAAGTTTGTATAGCCATGGGGACAATAATATGCTGTGTGGTAATATGATAAATTCAAACAATAACAAGCTAATGACTACTAAAATCAGAGTGTGTGTGTGTGGTGAGGTATGTGGTGTGACAGGTACTAGGCAGACTGTCTCCTGTAAGGCTATAAATATCCATTGTGTCCACAAGAGAGGACCTGCGTGGGGTTCCAGAGAAGGCTCAGCAGGGGCAGACATAGTCCTTGTCTACAGCCCTATGTGAGACAGAGCCCTATCAAACAGGCAGGATGGCCCTCACACCTAGTTACCATCCTACCTGGAATTCCACTTTTACTAAAACTGGCCAGACTCTTACCTCTGTTTTTCTGTAGGTAATGTGCTTGGTGCCTCCAAATCTTTCCTCTTTGACTTGGTTTTTAAACAGTGTAGATATAAAGTGCTGAGATTATTTTTCCCCTCTTGAGCACTTACCACCTTTTGAGGGAAACTCTGAGTTTCTTGGATCCATCATCTAACGTCTCTCATTGTTTTGATGTCATCTTGCCTACAATTTCTTCCAATAGTTCTTTTGGTCATCTTGTCTCCTTATTAGGTGTAATTAAATTTGTCTTAGATCATGTTTCACTTGTAAGAATTGCGTTTTACACAGGTTACAAAATAAACACACTTTCTAAATATTTTTTTTACTTAAAATAACAAATGCTGGAGCTCGGATGGAGGTGGAGTGAGGAACAGACATTTTAGAACATTTGGTCCATAGCTAGTGTGTGAAGCCACAACAGATGTCACTGCACTGTAGAGGGTCAGCACAGAGACAGTAGGCTGCCCCAACCTCCAGGGACTATGGGTGGAAGATTAGAACTGCCTGAAAGGAGAGAAGAAATTGCCAAGCAACTGAGAGAAGAATGAGGAGCTTGTGTCATGCAGGCTGAGTTATCCTTAGAGTGCAGGGCTGGGCTTGGAGATGGAAGAAAGAAAATGAGATTTAAGGGAATGAAGAAATTATTTGAATAGTATATAGTTTAGGTAGGAAGTGCATGTAAAGGTACAGATCAATAAGAATGATGGGAGAGTAGGGTGTGCCAGAGGAAGAATGGAAGCAGTCGAGGCTAAAACAGGGCACAGGGTACATCCTATGTTGTATTTTAGGGGAGACTGTGCTCTTCTGAAGGTCACTCTCTCCACTTCCATATTTTTAGTGAGGACACCATAATGACATTTGCATTTGGGAAGGCCACCATAGTCCTCCCTACCCCAGACTGAATGGAAACTGCAGAGCTAGCAAGTCCTGCGGCATTTACACTGTGGCCAGGGTTTTAAATCCTGTAATTCTTTTCCCCTTGTGTGGGCTCCTTTGTCTAACATGAGTGAGGACTTTCAAATTGATGTCAGAGAACTCCAAAATGCATTTCTTGGGATTGTCCCCAAACCAGCCTGCCTTTGAGAAATCCTACCATCCAGAAGTGGTTGTGTTTCTGCTTTGAGCTGCGGTTATGGGTTACCAGCTCTTGCCCATTTACTCTCTCAGGAGTGTGCCAAAGCCTGATTGGTCCACCATTGCTCAAGTTTTTCAGTGAGTCAGTTCCTCTGGGAAGTGAAATGATGCCGCATTGTACATGGGACCCTTATTAGGAAAAAGAAATTTAACCAGCTAAGACTCTAAGGCAGGGTTCCTTGAACACCTGAATTCGACCTGTGCTCCCATGTGGAATGTGTTGGGGCATCCTGCCCCCAGACTGTCCCTAATTCACTTCCTGTTTGGATTTTAAGTAAAGACAGCAATAGTCATTCTTTGAGTATTTTGATATTTTTTTCTTTGAAACAATTATTTTTTTTGTCAGGATGGCAAAACTCCAAGTTTTTTCAGTCAGTGATAATGTTGGGATAATATACACTTTGCTAAGTGTCTTACTGTAACTATTGCTATGATGAAACACCATGACCAAAAGGAGGAAACTTCTACGTCCTCATCACTGTTCATTATCAAAAAAAAGTCAGGACAGGGTCTCAGACAGGGCAGAGTCCTAGAGGCAGGAGCTGACACAGAGGCCATGGGGAGTGCTGCTTACTGGCTTGCTCCTCATAGCTTGCTCAGCCGACTTTCTTATAGAACCCAGAACCTCCAGCCCAGGGATGGCTCCCTCCCTCCACATTGAGCTAGACCCTCTGTCACCAATCCCCAATTTAGAAAATGCCCAGGTTTACGGAGTCATTTTCTCAGTTGAGGTTCCCTTCTCTCGCGTTACTTCAGTTTGTGTAAAGCTGGCATAAAACTATCCGGCATACAAAGTGATTCTATTTGGAGAGAAAATACTTTTTAAGTGATGAGTAGTGAGGACTTTCTCATGTAACAAACTTTTTTTTAATGCACACCATTAATATAAGATGCTTTGTAAGGCACTGAGGACCCAGATAAGAGCAGGAACGGGGTAGGGTGGGGTGTTCCTGTCTCCATATAGCTTGTACCTTGATTAACTGATTAGAAGAGATACAAATGCAGTAATGGGTCTACTCCAAACATCCACTCCAACTCTCAGAACTTAAGTTACCCCTGTCAGGGTTTCTTTGTTGGCGTCTACAAAGACTGGAAGTGAACTGCCATAGCAGAACAGGCACAATAGGACCCTGGGGTTGGAGGGATGGCTCCATTCATCAAGTGTTTGCTGTGTGAACATGAACACCTGTGTTTCATCCCCAGAACACACATAAAAAGCATATGTGGTGGCAAGTGCTTATAATCTTCTCAGCCCTGGGAAGGCAGAGTTAAGAGGTTCCATGGTGCTCTCTGGCTACTGGGCCCTGGGTCCCAGTGAGAGATGAGTTTCTGTTGCAAGATATTTGTACACCGTGAAGATGTATCTTTGCCAAGATGCCTTCTGATTGATTTAATAAAGAGCTGAATGGCCATTTGCTAGGCAGGAGGTATAGATGGGATTTCTAGGGAGAGAAAGGAAGAGGAGCAGAAATCTAGGCACAGGGAGACCCCAGGAGACATGAAGAGGAAACAGAGGTACAAAACGGAAGAGAGGTAACGCCACATGATAGAATGTAGATTAATATAAGTGGGTAAAAATAATAACTAGTTAGGAACAAGTCTAAGCTATAGACCAAGCTTTCTTAATATGTCTCAATGTCATTATTTGGGAGCTGTCTCCTGGGACAAAAAACAAGACTCATTACAAGTCTCAAAAAAAACCAAGGTAGTCGTTTTTAAAAACCCACTTAGTTTGCTTAGTGTCTGCGGTATGTGCATGGCTGTAGAGTCCACTGAAACATGGACAGACTGTTCGTGGTCACACTCCAGGAGAAAACTGGCTTTCCCTCCCAGCAGTCATCAGTCACCAATGGCTCTTCAGATTGGATCCCTCCCCATCCACTTTTTTGCCTCAACTGATCTTATGCAGATCTTTTGATCAAAACCCATTGTATGCATTTATGAAATTTACAGACAACAAATTTAAAAAAAGAAAGATCATGATGGATGCCTTTGGGGAATGAGCCACATCAGCCGCCCATTGACCTTTATTCTACACACACACACACACACACACACACACACACACACACACACACGTGTGTGCCCTATTTTATTCACTAATTTATCCACTGAGGTATTATATAGACCTGGTTAAGGCCCACATAGACTCTCCTGAGAACTCTACAAAACCAGTTGCAGTGTGTCATGTCCTCCTGATAAATTATGGAAGTTGACAAGGCAGGTATTATTTATTGAGTCTATTCCCCAGTGAATGAGAAGCACACACACACACACACACACACACACACACACACACACACACACACCATCCCCTTCAGCCCGGATCTCTTGTAGCCCAGGCTGGCCTCAAAGTCACTATATAGGCTTTATATTTGAAGATAATCTTGAATTTCTGCTTCTGCTGCTTCCATCCCTTGAGTTCTGAAAGTGCAGGTGTGCCCCACCACATCTCGCTTTAGTGACACAACTCCTGGGTGTTTAATATGTGCTCAGTCCAGTCCCATCTATTGTGGGATTTAAAAGCATTGAGATAAAAAGATGTTGCTGAGCTGACAAAAATCTCAGAGTTCAAGTGCACAGAGTGTGGTATGTCCAGAGGGTGTTCCTCCAAGTCAGGGTATGTCAGAGTGACCTCTTTTAGCCACTGTGGGTCAGCTGGCCTTGTGGGACTGGGTTTTCATTTTGAACCCTTGGTGTGAGTGAACACAGAAGTCCCTGCAGATGGAGATGATGGCTGGTTCCCATGGTTTGTCCTGGGAGATGTTAAAAGACGTTTCCTTTAAGGATGAGTCACCAGGGAGTGAGCAAGACATGAGGAGGCCTTCTGATGGTTTTCCTCACTGTCCTGCCTGACGGGTGTCAGCTCCCACATGCAAAGTACGATTTGTCAAGGTTCTCTTCATTCCAAATAAGCTCAGAACTTTGTGGTCCCGTTAACTGCAGCACAGAGATTTACAGCCATCTTTTAAAAATTCCATCTAGTTAATCCTGGCTCCCAATCCTACTTTCCTTCTGCAAGGGGGTAGGTTAGGGTGGACTGCTCAAATCTTTCTCAGTTCTAACTTCTCGAAAGCTGCCTTGCTAAGATCCTGCCACATCAATGCTATGTGATTGGATGAGGTCCCAGAAGAAGTCTGTTGAAGCTGTGGTGTATGGGGACAGACTCTTATGATGATGTCCCTCTTCAGAACTGGGGCATGTGAGATGACTGCTCTCATGCGGATGCCAAAAGTGGCATGCATGGTGAGACAGCATCTCACGGTGCTGCTTGTGACTCAGCTGCAGCCCCCTCCTAATTGTCTTTCCAAACCACACTACCTGTAGACCCCTGAACCCCTTCTGATCTCACCCTTTCTGTGGTCTTGGGGTACCATTGCCGGAAACTTTAAATTATGCCCCACCCTTATACCCAGAGTCTCTGATTCAGTCTCTTTCCAATGTAAGGACAGGACTGCCAAGCATCTCTTTCTCTGCATCTTCAGCATCCATCAGGACCCTATGCCCTAGTGTCTCCTGGTCTAAAACAAAGATACACAGGCAATATCTGCCAGTGCTTACAACTCACAGTCTTCTTCACTGCTCAACTCAATGTAACAGCCAAGCTGCTTGTGGTACCTTTAGATGCTAACTCCACTGCAATGGTTACGGCCAACACTCTAACTACCCAGCATGCTACCAGATCTGCCAATGATTTAGTCACTGTCTAAGTGACTTGTGATTTGTGGTTTTCACACCTCTGACTTCTCTGAGGACCTTGCTTCTCTCAGCTTCCTGAACTCATTTCCTCTGCTTTCTCCTCCTTCTCCTTCTCCTCCTGCCACTGCTGCTGCTGATAGTGATCTGTGCCTCTGTCTTAAAGTTGTTTACTCAGAGGCTTGCACTGTCGTCTCTCTGCAGGTGCAGCACACGGAGCCTTGATGGGTAAGTCAGAATGTCATCTCAAAAGGCAAGTGAGAGCTGTCAGGACGAAACAAAGAGTCAGGTATACCAAGGTGAGAGGCTTATAATTTAGACAGTGCACATGGAGAAAAGTGAGCCCCGATTTGACCTAATTTTTTAAATTAAAATATTACTATATTTTTTTCTTTCCTTCTCTTTGTTCCATCAATTCCTTCCATGTTTTTTCCCTGACTCTCTTTCAAACCTATGCTTTTTTCCCCTTTGGTTATTATTGTTATACAAGCACACACACAAACACACATAAATGCACACACACATATCTTTCTCTGTATGTGTGTGTGTATATTTAGTGTTGCCCATATGTACATGATTTCAGGGCTGACCATTTGAGATTACATACACAATTTAGAGGCTCTGTTGATATGATCCTTCATATTAAAAGGGTCTCCTCACTATCAGCAATGGATAAAGTATGGAGCAATTGTGCCCTCTGTTGAGCACTCACATAGTAGTCTGGGAAATGAAGGATGTCTCCAAAGATGTACACTCAAATACTTTTCCTGCCTATGGACCTTTGTGAACATTACCATATTCTAATATAAGTTCCTGAGACCATAGCTGACTATTCAAACTCTGCTTTATAATTTGGGAATGTCAGCTTGTGCAGAGTTCTAACTTGTAAATAAACAGAGTTCCCCGCCTTAACGCCTGTTAAGTTTGAGTGTAAAGCCTCCAGTAGAAAGGGCAGTGTTCATGCCTTGTAAGAGGAGTGTGGAACTGATGTCTTTATGGCCTAGGTCACAATTCTGGTGACAGTTATGGAGGGCTTTAAGTTTTAGGTACCTAAACATGGCGGCAGGGGGTGAGGGAGGGTTACTTGCTGAGTGTAGCTTGGAATCCTCTATGGGAATGAAAAGTGTGATAGATGATGATCAGGAGACCCAGAAAGATGATGGAGAATGCTGGACAGTTACATAGATGGAGAGATGAAGAGAAAACAGAGGAGCAATGGGATTCAGCCACTGTGAGCATCCTCAGAATGACATACCCAGTGCTGTGGATTTCACAGTCACCCTCAAAAACTTCATTTCCCTCTCTTTGCTTTCATCTAGCAGACTGTTTATCTTTGTAAGCTGTGTTTTTCAAAACCCCAAAAGGGTTGGGAAAAAATGTAGAACTCAAGTGGTAGGACCAGATGGGGGTAGGTTTAGCAACTGTCAGCCAGATGAGGGTTTCTCCAAGGTCACTGTCCTTTCTTGAGATTCCTATCTTTTTATTTTATTTTTTTTAATGGATGGGACAGAGGATAACAGATGACAAGTGACCTGGGGTCATCCGGGCCACATGACTTAGCTGCACGTGGCCAGGCCTGGCTGCCACTGATCAAGTTTCTTCTTGCCTCTGAACAACAGAGCTATCCCAGGACCCTTCTCTGTCAGCTGTCAGTTCCCAGGGGAAGCCTCCACATGCTGTTTGTCACCTCTTGACCTTGACATATCTGTTGGCCTGCCCTGACCCCTCACCACTGGGGTTTTCCCAAACTGCCCTTCTGCAAATGCTTTTTTCTCCTACATTACTATTCTCTAAGTTTAGGTCCATAGATCAGCTTCTTCATGAAACCTCCCTTGGTGCCCACTGGCTTTCTTGTTTGCCCTAAAGCTGTCAATCAGAGATAGAAGTTTTAAAAATGAGAAGTGTAAGCTTGGAGTCTCATTTCCCAGCTGATCATACTTGCTGTAAAATTCTGAGATAAAGTAAAGGTTGTATGTTCACGGAGGGTGCACAAACTTCACTGAAACATCTGTGAGATTGCTTGGATGTCAGGAGACCCTTCCCTGCCATTGAGCAGGTACCCCAGGTGCTGAAGTTTGTGAAAAGATGGGTGAGGCTGGAGTATGTGATGTTTCCTGAATTTCAGTGGCATTGATACCTGATGGCTGCCTGGCCAGGGTAACAGGCTTCCAGGCCTGGAATGAATGTCTCAGATGGGTCTTGTCCAGCACTTTCCCCCATTGTTGCTGATATGAGCTGCTAGGATGTGTTTTAATGGCAAAGATATTCTATTTTCCCCCAGATCTACCCAGCTACTTTGCCCAAGGTTAGACCATTACATTATTCTCCACCTCAGGGGCCTGGACAGAGTGAGTGGCCCCAGTCCCTTCTGCCATTTGCTCTCTGCTGAAGGGGACCTTCAAGTCTCCCTAACATTGTACTCAGGGAGAAGAGGAAGCTCTGCTAACCAGATGATATAGTACAGCTAGAGAGCAGGGGACAATCGGGGATCATGCATGGATCCACAAGCACCCACCTCCCCGGTCCACACACACACACACTGTCCCAGCATCTAGCACAGATGGCAGTCACACGTGCACGCTAGTGGCAGACAGATGGCTTGGTGGGAGATGCTGTCTCACACCTGCATAAGCTGTTTTAAATTCTGAAGGGCACGTCTCACCAAAAACCTTCCATTGAATAGAATCATCCATAAGTATTGAGGTTGTAGCAGCAGCTAGTTCTCAGGGAGAAGGACCAGTTTGGAAGCCAGGGCTAATTGGAACCTATTCCTTAGAGGGGGCAAGCCTGGAGCCCTAGCCTCAAAACAGTCTTACAGGCATGAGCCTGCCTCTTTCCAGAAGCAAGGAGAAGACAGAGCCATGCTTCTGGGATAGAGGGTGAGCAGCTGTCCCTGTTCATCCCAGACAGGACACCGTGGCCTCCAGGGACTCTGCCAGCAGGCACGGGAACAGAGGCTGGGTGTTCATTCCTTTCCCCACTTGGCAGGGAGTGGCCCAGGATGGAAAAAACATTCAGACTTCTGCTTGGAGTTTTGCAGCCAGCTTTCTGCTAATGGGAGAGCCATGGAAAAACCATAAGAGGCTTAGGAACCCGCCTGCCTATGTTCACAGGGAGAAATCCTGGCATTTATTTAATCCTTTCAAACTAAAACCAGGCAGTATTTCCCTGGTGGCTTCATTTGCATACACACTAATTGGATTGCCTTTACATAGTAGTGATTATTCATTAGCCAAGTGAACAACTTTATAGCTCAAAGCTCCTGAACTCAGGTGCCAAATCTGCCTAATTAATGGCTATTTTATTTATGTACACTTCAGAGAATGGTTAGGATAGTCTGTGTTTATGGAGCCATCTGTATTGTTCTATTGGGCAACAGAGCCAATCAGGGAGAAGAGGGAGTTCTGGAGCAAGCCGGTGTAGGATGCTATAGGACCCATCATTGGGAATGTTGGTATGTCGCAGGACTTCTTATCCAGGGTCTTGGTAAGGTTAAAATCACACAGTAGGGGGCTGGAGAGATGGCTCAGCGGTTAAGAGCACCGTCTGCTCTTCCAGAGGACCCGGGTTCGATTCCCAGCACCCACATGGCAGCTAACAACTGTCTGTAGTTCCAGTTCCAGGCAAACACCAAGGCAAATAAATAAATAAAGTTTAAAAAAAAAAATCACACAGTAGCTGTCTGAACACAAGCATTCCGCACATGGCCACCACTTTCTTCTTGTTCTCTAGCTCAGGGTCAAGTATGTGTAGACTGTAGGCTTAGCAATTATGTTCCCCATGGCAATTCTCTGGAGCTGGATCCTGCCATGATTCCAATTACAGAAAAAGAACTAATGTCCCCTGGATCTCATGACCAGTAAAAGGCTAAGTTGAGATTTGAACTCATATAGTGTGAAAGAACCTGGAGCTGAATTTTTGTTTCTTCAGGACAGGAAATAAATGAGAGATTATCAAGACTGTTCCCCCATAATCAGCAAAAGAGACTGTTGGGGAGGTCACAGGATGCCCAAGACAACCAAGAGGGCAAGAATGAAGGAAACCTGGGGAAGAAGTATGCCTCCACTGTAGACACCTGGGGGGGAGGAGATGACCCAGGGGCCAAAGTCATCATGCCGTCCCCTTCTGGGTCATCTGAGCTCTGTAGAGAGGCTACATAAGCTCCTATACATCAGAACAGATGACTGGGCCAACTGGACCCAGTGTGTCAAAAATGAAGCTATTTCTAGAGTTGTTCTTGATATATTAGAGATGAGGTCTGGAAACTTCCAGAAGGCAAATGCCTTACCCAACGTGATGGCGTCTGAGCTATTTTCTTTGGCAGACTGTACTTTGTCGTTGATTCAAACTCTGCATCATTCATTCCTGAGAATTCAAACAGGGCACCAAGTATAGAAGTGGTATTGAACCCAAGCTGCCAGCGATCCATGCAAATAGACCTGTCACCATGGAAACCACATGAGGTCACTTGGGACAGAAACACAAGTGCTTCGTATTATTTGTTCCAGAATAAAATGACTTTTAGATAATTCTGTCAGTTATTTTTTAAAATATTTCTTTTATAAAAATAAAATTTTGAACTTGTCCACATAGGGACATGTACACACTTATCCATATGCGGAAGCCAGAGAATTACTCTAGAGAATCAGGAATTCTCTAAAAATGAAAGTTCTCTGCTTTCATCATGGATCCCAGAAACTTAGTTCATCAGGTTTATATGGCAAAAGCCTTTACCTGCTGGGACATCTCACTAGCCCGGCTTGGCTTTTACATACACAGGTAAATTCTATGAAGTCTTACTGCCTGGATAAACTTCTCAAAGCAAATTACTAAGCATCTTATCACAGATGGAAAAGTACTAAGGACCAGAGGAAGTGAGAGCCAGGCTTCTCAGGCTGAAAAACTCTGGTGATATCTCCTTGATGAGAAGGGGCCCTAAGCGTTTGAGTGTGAGTTTGTTTGACATGATTACAAAACAGTCCTCACATCTTTTCTCAGAGGTATTTCTTATGCTTTTCAGAGGGACTTGTAGATAAAACTATCTTTAACATTCACTTTCTTATCACAAAGTGAGTAAATCTTACTTGAGAGACAAGACATCATAAGAGAAGATATACAAGAGTGATAACTTCAGTCCAATCACCACAGTCCATGGTTGGCTTGAGACCTCAATATTCTTCTTTTAACTTTTCATTCTGTTTTCAAATAAAAACAGTAATTAATCTGCTTTTTCTTCTTAAGATTATGGTGAATACTTATATTATTTTTAGTCTATGATTTTAAATAAAAGTGCAGTAGCATAACATTGACAGGATGAAATGTTATTGTATGCAATGGCTTTTTAAATTTTTAATTAATTAACTTAAAATTGTTTGTGTATGTATGTATGCCTGTTTGCTATCTGACTGCAGTGCCTAAGGATCCTCTGGACCTGGAGTCCAGGTGGTCATAAGCCACCCAGTGTGGATGCTGGAACCCGACCCAGGTCTCCTGTGATAGCAGTAATTGCTCTTAATCACTGAGCATTCTCTCCACCCCATCGGGGATGGTTTTGTTCCTGGGGGTTTATGTCCTGGAAGACCCCAAGATGTCAATGTTGAGAGATAGTGGGAGCTGGACATTAGATTATGGGGATGTTGCTTACAGAAGGGTTTAATGTGGTTCTTGTAGGGTCCTGGATAGGGCTCTCCTGCTCAGGTTGTTACAGGAGAAGCCCTACCTCCTTCCTGATGCAGTCTTGCCATAGCCTCACCACTGTGATGCCATCCACCCTGAGCAATCTCTAGGGGCACTCTGATCAAGAACTGTACCCTGAACCTCCACAACTATGAGCTAAAAAAAGCTCTTTTTAATAGAAAGTTTAAGTGCCTCAGATATTCTATTATAGTAGCATAAAATGGCTTAGTGCATTACATTACAATACTCAAAAATTTGTGTGCTCTTTGTCATATGACCTATGCTTAGACCTATTTATTTTTTATGACTTTAGATTGGATACAGCCCTTCGCCTATCACAGTGTTTTCTTTATACTCTATGTGGATGGGCATGGAAGTATATCTTAACCCAAGGTTAGATGGAAATATATTCTCCAGCCTAGATGTACCCTTCTGCATGGTTTGTATCTTAGCAGCTGGAATGCCAATGTGTGCCTCCTTGGTGGTTTACTTATCTATTACGTTTTATTTTAGTTATTTACTCTTTGTGTGTGGTGGGGGGATATGTAGGTTATATAGAGACTCTTGGGGAGGTCAAGCACTACTTGATGAACAGCTTCATTCATGTGATTGACAGTCTTTTAGAATAATTTTCTAGAAGCCCTTTGCCTGGCCTAAAATACATGGGACAAATCACTCTTTTAGAAACTTAAACCAAATTGCCTTTCCTAGCAGTTTCGTTTGGCTTTCTCTCTGTATCTTTGCAACAAGAAGGGTTTGTGAGTTTTCTTTTTTCCCTTTTTAACCTGGCATTTTGGATTGATGGTCCTAATTACTTTAAATTCCAGTTGGTTTAGTAAACTAAACACACCATTTCTGATGCATTTATTCACCCCGTTCCTCTCTTTTACTGCCCTGCAGTCATCTTGACACTTTTCTGATTTATGTTCACTAAGGAAAAAGGGGTTCACTGTAATTTTATCTTTATCCAAAAAATAAAAAAATAAAAAAGAAATGGCTGCCAATCATTAACCACAGAGTTTCTTCTTTTCTTTCTTAAGTCTACTTCTCTTATTTCCTCTTTTGATTTCTATGAAAATCTGAGTATGCTTTCCACATGACCTTAAAATATTTGGGGGAATGTATTTATTTTTATATTATGTGTATGGGGGTTTTGCCTGAATGTCTGTGAACCACACAGTGCTAATGGAGCCCAGAGGAAGGCTTTGCTGACATCTTATAGTTATCATCTTTTGAAAGTACTTTCTCACTTTGCTAGTGACCAATGTCAAGTGGCCCAGTCTTGATAAAAGTGTATAGTCAGGCTCTGTTCTCCTTCTGGTCTTTTTATCCTGATTTGTAGTGAAGCAAACTAGAATTCATCAAACCACACATCTGGAAGCCAGTCCTTGTCACCTGTTACTGTTCTTTCTTCAGGGAAAACTAATCTGAAGTGTTGCCTCCTTCTTTAGCATCTTGCACCATGAGGATTCTCATTCCCATCTCTGCCTGCCTGACAAACTGCAGATAATTTTTATGGGGATTTTCTTATGAGTGGCTGTGGTGACTGGTTTTAATTGTCACACAATCTGGAATCACCAAGGAAGGCAGTTTCAATGAGGGACTGTCTAGCTTAGCCTGTGAGCATAACTGTGTTGTATTATTTTGATTACTTTGAGTTGGGAAGACCTGTCTACTGTGGGTGGCACTATTCCCTGGGCAGGGGATCCTGAAATATGTAGGAGCAGAGAAATCAAGCTGAGAAAAAGTAAATTTGCATCCATTGCTCCTTTCCTGATGATGGATGTGATGTGACTGACTCCTTCAAGCTCCTGTTATGATGTACTGTAGCCTGGAACTGTGAGATGAAATAAATCCTCTCTTACGTTGCTTTTATTACACATTTTATCACAGCAATAGGGAATGAAACTAACACGGTTGCCTAGATTTTGACACCCTCAGAAATGGTAACATCAACCAACTCCTCCATAGTTTTTATCCTTTTATTTTAATGTACTGTTGAATGCATCTTAAGTCAAGGACATATAGCCATAATTTGTAGGTCTAGCATGGAGTTGGAACTTGTTATGTGCTCCTGGTAGCATGTTTTACCTTTCTATTTTAGGCTTCTCATTGTTCTCCTTTCAGAGGAACAAACGCATTTCAGAAGCACAGAATGATGTTGGCTTACAGCTATGGAAGGTATGTTCTGGGATCCAAGGCGATGCTATATATAGGGAACTTAGTGAGGGAACAGTAGGGAACCAGGACCAGCTTTGGAGTTGACTGGACATTCTCCTCACCTCTAACAAGCTGTTCAGCATTGGCCAGCATCCTAACCTTTCATTGGGTGCATCTGCTGATCGCTGACAGCCAGTGGAAGGGTGCAATGGTGCTTTGGTTCCCTTAGGCTTAAAACCCAGAGAACACAAGAGGACTAACACTTAAGTGAAATGGGTGATCTCAGCAGTGTGAGGAGGATGTGGGAGCTGGTGGTTCATCCTTTTATGAGTCAGTGCTGATTTTATGGCCAAAACCAGTAGCTACATGAGTTGGAATGAGTGTCTGCTGTGGAAGGACACTGGGTGACTCACCTGGTCTGCTGGGACACTCCCACCCCCAATCCTACTCAGTATTGGTAAGGTTCTACAACTATTCTTGTAGGTGAGGTTCTCAAGATCAGGGTCTGTTGGCCACCATAGCCACACACAACTTTATTTGCTCTGTGAATGGGGTGTGGAGGGATGGGAACTTTTGCTTTATCAAGAAATTTTAAAAGACAGTTTAAAAATCTAGTTCTGAATTCTCTTGGCGGTGTCCCACCATGCATTAAACCCAAAGTCCAGGGAGTGCTGGTCAAGTGCTTTGCCTTTGAGCCATGTGTACCCAAAGCCATAGAACTACCCAAGCTCTTCAGCTACCCAGCCTTGCTCAAGCTCATTCACATTGTGAGTTCTCGTTCCTCTAGGCCCCATGACAATTTCCTGTAACCCAGCACGGGGCACCCTGCCAACCTTTGGTATCATTCATACTGTTTTTAGTTGTAGTAAAGAGAAGAATTAAGCATTTTCCAAGTTCTCCTCAGTGCCCTATAAAGACACAAACATTTTAAAAGAAAGAACACTATGTTTCCAAGAAGGAAAAATGAGCAGATGTATAAAAACCAAATCAACTGATGTGTGAAAGTGAAGTGATTCTCTGTGTTTATTTTCCCCAAAATTGTCTGTATACAGAAAACTTCCAACTGGAACAATAGTAGTAACATTTATGAGCAATGAAAAGTCTGGTGGAGAATTTAACACACTGTAAAAACAGGTGATTCCAATGGCCTCTCTTAGTTACTTCTCTGTTGCTGTGATATAATATCCCAATATTGACTTAATGGGGGAAAGACATACCATATCCACACTGAAGAATCAGAGAGTGAAGCACAGTGGAGGTGGGCTAAACATCCTCAGAGGCCATGGCCAGTGACCCACTTCCTCCTCAGAGTCCATACTTAGTGACCCACTTTCTCCTCAGAGGCCACACCCAAGTGACCCACTTCTTTCTCAGAGGCCACACCCAGTGACCCCCTTCCTCTTCAGAAACCACGCCCAGTGACCCATTTCCTCCTCAGAGGCCATGCCCATTTATCCACTTCCTCCACTGAGGTTCCACCTCCTTAGAGGGGTCCCCAAACTTCACCAGTGACAACAGCTGGGGAACAAGTGCATAAGTCAGTGGAGGACATTCTACATTTAATTTACAAAAGTAAAGCTTTTCTGGGAAGTTCAGTAAGTGATATGTAAAATAAAAACAAAAACAAACAAAAAACAACTACCCAGAAAATATTAAGTCAAGTTTAAGTTTATCAGCATATTTCTCCATCATCTTAAAAGTTGTATAATCTGCCCATATGTATTATTGGAAGTGTGTTTGGTTTGCTTCAAATATAATGAGAAAAACATTAGGAGACACGTTACTCAAAACTACTCAGCGTAGTGTACACAGAAGCATCCCCAGAATATACTTGCTGCTCCGAAGAGAGCACAGGCAGGACATGGGTCAGGAAATCTGGCATAGCCTTGTTCTGAGCCCTCAGTCTCTGCATTGGAACCATGCAGTTGGGTGTATAAGGTCACTACTGTATGTGGTATGGGAAGGTCTCTAGCTCTAACACAGTTTCAAAAAACTGTTTAAGCAGTCCTACCACCCTCTTTGGTGAATTTGGAATTAAGAATTAAGACTCAGTATCTCAGCAAATTCAGAAAATTGAAATTAATGTTGTTTTTTTTATCTTGTTTTGTTTTCTCTGCTAAAGGGACAACTCGGCACATGATTTTGTGTCTCAATCCATACATTGTGAGTTTGTCCATTTTCCTTTGCTTTACTTCAATGACGATTCTGGAATTGTAGGAGTGGAAGGCAAAATCCAAAAGCAGCTTTTAACATCAGACGTGGCTAAAATGGTCCAGCATTGGGCTGTTTGATTTCCCTGTGTACAAGATCAGGAATGAAAACTTCAAAGTGATTGAGCCATCATCCAGGTCAGCATCTAGCATGCACAAGTACCCTCTAGTTCAGTGGTTCTCAACCTCCCTAATGCTTTGACCCTTTGACATTGTGGTGACCTCCCCAACCATAAAATTATTTTATTGCTACTTCATAATTGTAATTTTGCTTTGTTAAAATTTGTGGTGTGACTATCTGATATGTGACCTCCAAAGGGGTTGTGGCCCACAGGTTGAGAATCACTGCTCTAGAGCCATGAAGGGACATTTTGTAGTATGGGAGGTCTGCTGGTGCATGGACAACAACCCACTAGAGAGAGATTGAGCTATTATAGAATGGAATTGATATTTGTGAGCAGCAATACTAAATACAGAGCCCCCCCCTTTGCTAGCATTTTAGTAATAGAAAGCCATGCTTTTGACTTTGTGTTATTTTGTTGTTGTTTGCTTTTTTGTTTTGCTTGTTGGTTTGTGGTTGATTTTCAACCTGATGTAAGCTTGTATCATCTGGTAAGGGAGGAAGCTTAACTGAGGAAATAACTACAATCAGATTTGTAGCAGGAAGTTTCTGTGACTTGACAGAAACTCAAAACCCCTGGCAACTGCTTCCCAAATAATTGACTGGGGGGCTTAATATTACAGTAACTGCTGGGCCAGTAGCTCAAGCTCTTACTATCTCGCTCTTACACTTAAATTAACCCATAATTCCTTTCTATGTTTAGCCATGTGTCTTGGTATCTTTTCTCAGTGAAGTATTTTCCTCTTGCCTCCTCTGTGTCTGGCTGCCATTTGTTGCTCTGCCTTTCATCATCCCAGATTTCTCCTAGTCTGGTCTCCCTGCCTCTACTTCTTGCCAGACTACTGACCAATCAGTGTTTTATTAAACCAGCACAAGTGAAAAATCTTTATAGTGTACAAGAGCATTATCCACACAGGTAGACAAGCCTGTAAGGTATTGTCCTGACTAATGATTGATGTGGAAGGCCCTAGATTATTGTGGGTGGTCCCAACCCTGGACAAGGAGGCCCTGTGTATATATAAGAAAGCAGGCAGAGCAAGTTAGTAAATAGCACTGCTCCATAATTTCTGCTCAGTTCCTGTCTCCAGGTTCTTGCATTGAGATCCTGCCTGGCTTCCCTTCATGATAAATTATAAGCTATAAATTGAAATAAATTCTTACTTCCATAAGTTTCTTTGATCACAGTGTCTTTATTACAGCAATGTAAAGCAGATAAGGATAAACTTCAATTCAAAGGTTATTGCATTTCAGGATGATAACTAATGAAAATAATTTATCTTTTTCCATTAGTATTTTCCCAAATTTTGAATTAAAAATGATGTTTGATGTCATATGCATCATGGTTCAGAAAAATCAAAGTTTGGAAACCTGTTCTCGGGAAATGGCTTTTCTGATCTATGGCCTCTTTATTTCTGTCCTTATCTGGTGCTTGGGTTTATCTGCATTTGTGACCCCTGGTCTAAGGCTCTTTGGTGGAGCTGATTCCTGTCAGAGCTGCAGTCAGAAGCCCTAGATGCACATTGCCCCATGCTGCTGTTGGGAACTGGCATAAAGGATCAGTGTAGACAAAGTAGCTGTGACTTGAGCAAGGACCTTTTACAGTGGCCTGGGAAGGAGACAGGTGTGTAAGGTTCTCTCAGAAAGCTAGCTTGAGATACAACAATTCATAGGATCAGGGCAGGGCAGATGTTTAGGGGTCCATGAACTCTGTTATCTCTCCACCTGTACTTTAGAACAGGCTCAGGTGCCTTGCAGCTATTGGTTGATCCTATGTCTTATTCTTATTGGTACAGGAAATAACTGATCCCTGACATCACATGTGAATCAAAGTGACTTGAAAAACAACAATCATAGGTGTTCTTGACCCCTGGCCTGAGGAAGCAGGCTGTCTGGGTTATACCTTTAGTAACACATGCTTTCATTTTAGGACTCTTTTTTATAGGTATTATGATAAGTTATGGAAAAGACAGGAGTGCTCCTAGGCACCCCAAACATTAGTCTTTAGCATCAAATGGCAGGTTTCCTGTGGGCAATGAGTATTCATATGAGCAGGGACCCTCACTTGTTCATTCTTACTCAGTCCATTTTGCTTCCGGATCCCACTGGGACATCAGCTCTCCCTGGGCTCCTCTTACCTCTAGGATGGTTCTTCAGGTGCTTGTTGCCCATTTTTGTTTAATAGCTTCATCAGTTCCGAGGTGCACTGGGCAGGATTTTTTGCAGAATGTCCCACAGTTGGGGTATCTAATATTTTTGTCTTGGTTAGAATGGGACTATGTCTTGGGGAGAAAGACCATACCACGCAAGTAACAACTTACTGTTAGTATTGCCCCCAGTTACCAGGATAGTTGGTGTCAATCATAAGTCAATCAGCAGCCTCCCAACTCCATGCCACATGATTCTTCTAAGAGGATATCATTAATGCTCCACACCCAGAATGTGGAGTTACCCTTCATCTTTTTGAGGGTGAAGCACTTGAATTAGGTGGACTTTTTCTGTGTGGCCAATTGATTTCTCCTGCTTATTTTGATATCCTAATGGAGTAATGTCTTGGTGACAACCCCATTCTGCTTTATGTGATTGTTCAAATCTTTGTGCTTGGCAAAAGGAACTTCTGCAGTTGGTCCTTTTTCCCTTTGATCTAACCTTGTTGTTTATTTTTCCTTTAAAAGTGATAGAGTTCTTTCTTACTTTATGGCACTATAAAATGCCTGAGGCTCATCCCCTCTCTCTGTCTCTGTCTCTGTCTCTGTCTGTCTGTCTGTCTCTTTCTCTCTCTGTTGGGTTTATGAATGTCTGAGTGTAGTTACCTGGAGAATCCAGAAGACAGCATTGGGATATCTGGAGCTGGAATTGTAGGTGGTTATGCATTGCTGGGTGTGGGTGCTGAGAACTGAACTTGGGTACTCTGTAAGAGCAGTATGTGTTCTTAACCATTGACTTATCTCACCAGCCTGTCATCTTGCATATTTCATGCCCAACTTTGGGAGTCAGCTCTATTTCCCTTTCCATTATTAGAGAACAATATTTGTCATCAAAATGTAGGCACTATAATACGTCACACTGGTAAGTTTTATTTTAAATTTCTTACCAACTGCATAATTCATAAAGCATGTTGGATCTTTTTCGGCTTTTTTTTCTAGTAGGAACATACAGTCAATTAGTCACATAAGAGGCAAGGGTGGTATGTGCTTTTGGAAGAATGTATATCAGATTTTTATTTCACAAAGATATTTTCTACATAAAGTTGATCAGTCACTATTAGCATGTGTAGGTGGCTGTTGAGTCCTTGGGACTTGAGTTTCTCACCTTTCCCTATTACTACAGGATTGTTTGCCCACTAAAGGTGAGAGAGTTTACATACAGGAGGCTGGTGACCATGCTCTGCTTTGTGGCTTCTGCAGGCCACCATCTGTCACTGTTCTTTCTTGTCTAATCTCAGTGCATGGGCACATTTACCCAGGAGAGAGTAAGGGGATCATTATTCCCTGAGTGTCTGGGTAGCCACAGCTTCAACGGTTCCTTTCAGAGTGGGAAGAGATGTTCAGTAGGTTATCATTTCAGTGTAAAGGGGGAAATTTGTAATATAAGATGGACTTAGATGGATGTTAAAAAAACTAAGTTCTCACCAGTTAGTGAGTTTTGGCAAACACATAAGTTTCCATGTCCAGCAACAGCTGCAATCCTGAGTCTCTCAAGACATTGTTTTCAAACAAGTTGTGGGCTGCTTCTCTTTCCCCATGTTGTCAAGTACACTGAGCTCAGTGCTATTAAGTTCTTTCATTTCTGACTTCATCTCTTATTCACCACTTAAGAATTTGATTTTTAAGGAGAGCTTTTTTGAAAGATCAGATCATGCATATTTCTCTACAGGAAACACAGGTAAACTACAGTTTCATTTACTAGGGTTACTAGATTACTAGACAGGAAAACTAACTGACCAACCAGTCAACCAGTCAACTAATCAACCACTGAGCCAGACAGACAATCCTTTAAACCAACCAACCAACCAACCAACCAACCAACTAACCAACCAACCAACCAATCAGCTAGCCAACCAACAATCTAACAAAAAACCAACTGGTCAACTAGCCAACCAGCCAGCAAGCCAGCCAGCCAACCAACCAACCAGCCAATGAATCAGTCAAACAGCCAGTTAGACATCTAATCAAACATCCAGCAAGTTAGTTACTGAGCCAGCTAGTCAGCCAGCAAACTCACAAAAAAGATAATCTATCAAACATCCAGTCAAACACAATCAACTACTCATTCATATATACTCCAACTCATTCATTCATCCACTCACCCCTCATTTCATCCATCCATCCATCCATCCACCCCTCCATCCAGTTAGCCTGCCAATTAACAGTTGATTGTGTATCCAATGAGTCAACCAATCACTAACAAAAAAGAATACCAGCTAACAAATCAATCAACCAAACATCAGATTGAAATGAGGTTTGGTCTCTGAGCAGTTTGAGGGGCCTGGAGCTTTTCTGTTCTATCATGGCCATACAGTACTCCACCTCATCTAGCAACATGATTTATACAACTTCCTTCCCTGCTCCTCTTTTGATGACTTTCTCATCATGTATTTCTCAGAGGAAGTAGAATGACAACCATGGTTTCCTAAACAAGCTTCAGACATGGAGATAGGATGCCCTCAGGGTCTGTTATGGCCATGAAATCTGGTACAAGACTCTTTCACCAAAATCCCTCCTAATATGATAAAATAAAAATCACTCTTGGTGGATGTGGTACACACAATGCATTTCCAGGACTTGGGGGCAGGAAGATTAGGAGTTCAATGTCATGCTTAGCTAGATATGAGTATTACGTCTGAAAACTGTCTCAGAAAATGAAGCAAAACAATCAAATGAATAGAATCATTCCTAGTGGAGGCATGTCTGAAGTCAGGAACACTCATGTAGAGCATAAGAAATCCCGGGACTGGGTGCTGTTTGCAGAGCGTGTCCCAGAGCTCTCTGGAGCAGGCAGAGATAAACTCTGCCTGTCATGGTCACCCAAGCCGCAGCTAAGGGAATTCGCAGGGCTACACACCTTCAACTGAACGATCAGATAAGGACTGGGGTCCCTGTAGGACAGACTCAGACCTCGCCCAGAGGTGAGGAGGGGTCAGCAGGCCCCAGCGCCTGTATACCTGCCAGGGAGAGGAGACTTGAGCTCCCATCGGTTCCGGTTTCAGTTTCGGGACCGGGTGCTGTCTGCAGGAGATAAACTCTGCCTGTCACGGCCCCCCCAGCTGCTGCTGAGGGAATTGGCACAACCGCCTCTAATTGGTCAGAGAAAGATTGAAGACTTGAAATTCAGTCCCCTGCACAGTGCAGAAGTAGTGATTGAGCAGACCTTTTCCTCAGGGGTGACAGGAGGCACATAAGGCCGAGTGCCACAACTGACCAGGAGCCACCTAATCGTGAACCACTAAAGCCATGGGCAAACACCAGTGCAAAAACTTACATAACAATATAAAGGACAACAAGGTAACTCCAGAAGAAAGTGGCAATCCTACAAATACAAGACCTGAACTGAGCAATGAAGAAGAAACATAAGGAAGCATCACCAAAAATTCACCAAAAATTCCTTTTTGATGATCATCGAAGCTCTCAAAGAAGATATGAAAAATAGTCTTAAAGAAGTAGAAGAAAATACAAACAAAAAATTGGAAGAGATGAACAAATCTATGAAAGAAGCATGCCAGGAACTAAAAACTGAAATAAAAGCTGAAATAGAAGCAATAAAAAAGACACAAAATGAGGTAAAAATGGAAATAGAAAACCTGAAGAAAAAAGCTGGAACCACAGATACAAGCATAACAAACAGAGTTCAAGAGATGGAAGATAGAATCTCTGAAGTGGAAGACTCAGTAGCTCAAATAGATATATCAGTCAAAGAAAATAGAAAAACTAAAAAAGCCATAACTCAAAATGTTCAGGAAATCTGGAACACCATGAAAAGATCTAATTTGAGAATAATAGGAATAGAAGAAGGAGAAGAATACCAGCTCAAAGGCACAGATAATGTTTTCAATAAAATCATAGAAGAAAACTTCCCTAACCTGAAGAAGGAAATGCCTATAAAGATACAAGAAGCTTACAGAACACCAAATAGATATGACCCCCCAAAAAAGTCAGCGCACCACATTATAATCAAGCCACA
>PVIH01015748.1:0-48340 GCA_004025045.1 Sigmodon hispidus
GAAATCAATCTATATGTTTGATTTAGATAATATGTATATTGATACAAAGTTGAACATGGTACAAATGTTTGTATATTGACACAAATGGGAAATTAATCTATATGTCTGATTGGGATAATGTATATTGATGCAAAGTTGAATGTATAATTGCCCTATTTTGCACATGTCTACCTCTGTCTAAAATATTTTGCACATTGATGTGTATTAAGTGCATTGTCATTTCCATAATGCAATTTCTACCTCTAATTACTTATGATAGTCATAACATTTATTGTACTATGCACACGAGTTGTTTTATATAAATCTGTTTAGATATATTTTTATATATAATGATATATAGTTAGGATATTGTTGTCATTTGATAAAAAAATGTGTATTTTGGTCAATTTTCCTAAGATTGTTATACTTGAAATCATTTGGAGGAGCTGCACACTCATTTTGGAATGCCTATTTTTACAATGTTAGCCTCACTTTCATGGTTGATTGGGATTGCAGATTATGGTTACTCAGATTTGTCACCTAAAAGGCAGAATACTCAGGTTTTTCAGAAACATGTTAGAATACACCCAATAGATAGGTGTCTTCAACCACTTCATAGACCAAGAGAATATGGCATTCAAGATTTTGTTATCTCAAATTTGGCCTTGAAAGACATGACAACTCCTGGCATCACCGTTCCTTTCTCAAGGTGGTGTTGAACATCACAGACATCTTGCAAAGAGATTCTCTTGTTTGGTGAATAATGGCCTCAGGGGCAAAAGGACTGCACTTGCCCCTACTGCTGTCAGCGTGCTCACTGTCTGAAATGGACCTGCAGGATGAGGGATAGAGACTGCTGAAGCCTGCCTAGCCAGGATAAGACTGTCCTACCAAAAAATACCCTGCTTCTATGGAAACTTGTCAGATATCCTAGGCCAGTAGCCACAAGGATGGATGCTCTTGCTATATAGAGAAGTGGTGGATGACTGTCCAGGTAGTTAACTGACGTTGTCTTCTCCTAAATTCTGGAAGTTACTTCATGCTTCTAACTTTAGATATATATTTTCCTTCTCAGGTCTTGACGGTGTTGAAGATTAGATAGTTGAGGTTGTTATTACTTCACATTTCAGCAAAGACACTCAAGTGTTAGAACTCTATTGTTTAAGATAAACAGCCTTAAAGCAATCCCTGTGCATTTTCTCGTATCAACATTTTAGATATTAAATTGTACTTTGAAGTTGTTGTTTGTTAGCAGTAGTTTGACCTCACTTATGTTAGTACCTTTCTCTTTCCCAGACACTGTCTTATGATGATCCCTATAGTATGTAGTTTTATACCTAGTTTAGAACCTTCCTATTTAGACAAAGTGGGGAGATGTAGCGGGAAATCAGGAACTATATATGTGAACGATCGCGTCATAGGACTGGAGATGAGTGGGGCGTGGTTAACTGGAAAAGATTCCGGAAGTAGACCTTCGAGGGAGAGGACCAGGACAGGAAGCTGTCATTCTCTCGCGAGAGTTCCCGACCGGGTGAGCAGAGAAGTTTGGCCCAGCTGCCTGGGAGTTCAGACATATGGCGTGGGGATGAAGGATCTTCCTTAGAAAGGCTCCGGCGTGCTGCAACCTCCTCCTGTCATCTTCTCTTAAAACCGGCTCTGTTTTGTAAGTGATTTTCACAAAATAAACCCCCTTTAAAACATATCTCAGGGCGGGTTTTTACCGCGATACTCTCTGTCTCTGCTTTTTGGTTAGTTTGTATAAGGATTTGTCAATCTTTCTGACTTTCTCAAAGAACCAACTTTTTGATTCATTGATTCTTTGTATTGTTCTCTTTGTTTCTATTGTCCTGGTTTTTGCCCTATGTTTGATTATTTTCTGCAGTCTATATTCCTTAAGGTAAGTTTCCTTCTAATTGTTCTAAAGCCTTCAGCTGAATAGTTAGATCTCTTGTGTGAGATTTCTCTTGGTTTTTCAGATAGGCATCTAGTGCTATAAATTTTTCTCTTAAAACTACTTTCACTGTATCCTATAATTTTGTTATGTTATAGATTCATTTTCATTATATTCTAGAAAGACTTTGATTTCTTTCTTAACTTCTTCCTTGACCCACGGGCAGCTCAATGTAGAGATTTTCAGTTTCCATGCGTTTGTAGTCTTTCTAAGATATTTGATGTTGTTGAATTATAACTTTAGACCATGGTGGTCTGATATGATACAAGGGAATGTTCCTACTTTTTATATCTATTAATATTAGCTCTATGACCAAGTATGTGGTCAATTTTAGAAAAAGGTCCATGGGGTGCTGAGAAATATGTATATTCCTTTGTGTTCAGGTGGAAGTTGCTGTAAATATCTGTTAAGTTCTTTTGAATCATAACATTAGTTAGACCCTTTATTTCTCTGTTAAGTCTCTGTCTGGCTGACCTATCCAAGGGTAAAAGTGGGGAACTGAAGTCTCCCAGTAGTAGAGTGTAACATTTGATTTGGGGTTTAAGCTTTATTAGTGTTTCTTTTACATATGTAGGTGCCCTTATATTAGGGGCATAAATATTCAGGATTGAGATCTCATCTTGATTGATTTTTTATTATGAGATGAATAAGTAATGTCCATCCTTATCACTTTTTATTGATTTTAATTTTAAGTCTATTTTGTTAGATATTAATACAGCAACACCAGCTTTTTTCTTGGGGCCATTTGATTGGAAAATCTTTTCCAAACCCTTTACTCTGAGCCTGTGTCTTTACTTGAAGTTGAGGTATGTTTTTTATATGCAGCAGAATTGTAAGAGATGAACAAATCCTTGAAAGAATGCAAAGAAAACCAAGAAAAGAAAAACCAACAAATGAAGAAATATTC
Source organism: Sigmodon hispidus (assembly GCA_004025045.1). Lineage (NCBI taxonomy): Eukaryota > Metazoa > Chordata > Mammalia > Rodentia > Cricetidae > Sigmodon > Sigmodon hispidus. The sequence continues at coordinate 2,838 of PVIH01015748.1, forward strand.
CAGAAACTAAATCAAAATTGAAGCAATAAAGAAGGCACAAAATGAGGCAAAGGTGGAAATAGAAAATCTGAAGAAATGGAATAAAACTATAGACACAAGCGTAATGAAAAAAATCTAAAAGATAAAAGAGAGAATCTCTGGAGTGGAAGATACAATAGTGGAAATAGATACATCAGACAAAGAAAACACAAAAACCAAAAATAAAAAAAAAAGCCATAACACAAAACATTCAGGAAATTTGGGACACCATGAAAAGACCAAACCTGAGAATAATAGGAATTATAAAGGGAGAAAATTACCAGCTCAAAGGCACAGATAATATATTCAATAAAATCATACAAAAAAACTTTCCCAACCTAAGAAAGGAAACGCCTATAAAGATACAAGAAGCTTACAGAACACCAAAGTGATTTGACCCCCACCAAAAAAGTCTGCTCAACACAAAATAATTTTGGCACAAAACATACAGAACAAAGAAAAAATATTAAGAGCTGCAAAGAAAAAGACCAACTTACCTATAAAGGCAGACCCATCAGAATAATGCCAGTCTATTCAACTGAAGCAATGAAAGCAAAACCTGGTCAGAAGTTATACAGACACTAAAAGAGCATGGCTGCCAACCCAGACTACTATACTCAGCAAAACTATCAATCACCATAAAAGGAGTAAGCAAGATATTTCATGACAAAAATAGATTTAAACAATACTTATCTACAAATCTGGCCCTACAGAAATCACTAGAGGGAAAACACCACCCTAAGGAACTCAGACACACCCATGAAAACACAAACATTTGATAATCCCACAGAAGAAAATTCCAAAGAAAAGAAATACATACAAGTTATCACCAAAAATAACAGGAAGTAACAATCAGTGGTCATTGAAATCCCTTAATATCAATGGACTTAATACACCTATAAAAAGACACACCCTAACACAATGGATACAAAAACAGAAGCCATCCTTCTACCATGTTTTCTTTATCCATTCTTTGGTTGAGAGGCATCTAGGTTATTTTCAAGTTCTGGCTATTACAAATAATGCTATTAGAAATATATTTGAGCTAATGTCCTTGTGTTGTGGTTGAGCGTCTTTTAGGTAAATGCCTAAGAATAGTATTTCTGTATCCTAGGAAAAGCTGATTCCCAATTAGCTAAGAAACTGCCATACTGATTTCCAGAGTGGCTGTACAAGTTTACATTCCCACCAGCAGTAGAGGAGATCCAGCAAAATATATTAATAATGTTAGATTTTATAGATCTTTAAAGTATTTGAAGACCATTTATAAGACAAGAATAGAAACATGTACAGTGTAACAAAATTATCTTTAAATTTGTTTCATTATGCCAAAATAAATACCAATTCAAAAAATCTGAGATTAATAGTTTCTAATCCTATATACATATATTTCTCTAAATTATAGCATTCATAACCCATCAAACAACCAAAGACTACACATATGACCCAGCTTTTGGGAATGTGGGCATAGTTTTCTTCATCCTGCTTCCTGTTGTCTATGGGCAAAGGCAGAACCTTAACTTGATAAATGAATAATAAATATCACTTGACTTTTCACAGTGAGTCCTATATTTATTTTCTTCTTCTTCATAGGCATGTCATGGTCTCATATATCACATATTTCTTTAGTTATTGTTGTTTGTTTTGTTAATTTTACATAAGCTATGTTCATCTGGGCAGACATAGCATCAATTGTAAAACAAATGCTTCCATTAAATTAGCCTATAACCATATCTGTAAGTGTTTTTTCTTGAAAAACCATCAATGTAAGAAGAGCTCAGCCCATTGTGCCCCTAGGCAGATGGTCCCTGATATTATAAGAAGAAAAAGTTAAGTGAGTCATTGAAAGCAAGCCTATGAGCATGGTTCTTGACTCTATTCCTACTTGAGTTTCTACTCTGACTTCCAATAATAATGGATTATAATCATAAATTCAATTTGGGTCATAGTGTATGTCGCAGCAACAGAAAACACACTGGGAAAATATATACTCACTGATGATCCAATCATGCTCCAATAAATAATTCTAAATCCAAGGTCATGTGAATAGCCCTGCTAAAAGTCAGTCACAGAACATAATAAAAAGACATGAAAATTGGAAAGCAATTTGTATGATGGAGTTGGGGGTTCATTGAAATGAGACAGAGATAGGAAAGAAGATAAAAGTAAGCAAAATGTGAGATTATCAATGAATATATTTAAGTTTAAAAATTAGTATAAATTATAAATATAGTAAAAAATTGAAAATTGTTTCTTTTAATTCTAAAACTGATGATAATTTAGAAAAAAATTCAAACTTTAAAAAATAAAGAGTATATGTGCTCATTCATAAAATATCATCACATTAAAAAAAATATATAAAAGCATCTTTCTAAGATCTGGGATACACAGAACTGTCTACTCTTATGACTTCTATCCAGTGTTATATAAGAAGGAATATAGTCAGAGGAATCAAATAAAAGTTAATATTACATAAAATAACATCAAAATTAGAGTAGGTAAATCAATTTTGACTGTTTACAGATGGCATAATGCTATGTAGAGAAAGCCTCAAAGATTCACCAAAAAAATGAACTTTCGAATCAATTAACAAATTTAATAAGATTACAATACATAGTTAAAGAATAAAATCAGCACCGTAGCCAAACAGCAAGAGTGAGCTATCTGAAACAAAGATTATAAAAGAAATCCTTTTTAGAATAGCTGCTAAAATATACATATGAATAAACTCAACTAAAGAGGAGAAAAACAATGTAATGAAAATTATAAAATATTTATAAAGGAAATAAAGTTATTAAAAACTGTAGAAAGACATCTGGTGCTCATAGTACCTAAATTAATTTATGTATTCAGTTCAGTTTCTATAAAAATACCAATGACATTTTTCACAGAACTAGGAAAAAGTCCTGAATTTTATAGAATAATAATAATTAAAATTCCTTCACATTCAAAGCAATATTGAAAAAGAGAGAATAATGTAAGAAGAAATTATATACAATGCATATTTAAATTATATTTGTCATTGCTGTAATACAATACCTAAGTAATGGGAACTTATCATACAGTGGGTTTATTTTGGCACAAAGTCTCTGAGGTTACAGTTTATCATGTTATGGAGGGTGACATGAACCCAAGCAGGCAGTCCAGGAGTGCAGAAAGGAAGGCCTGCATCACCCAGTTTCTTCTCTTTCCCTATTTCCTCTGAGTTGCCAGCATTTGAAATGGTGACAACCATGCTCTGTTCAGTTTAGTCTTGCTCAGTGAATCCTCTCTGGAAATTCTTTCATGAAACAGCCTTACAGACACACTCAGAGGTATGTGTTACTATCTCCTAGTTGGGTCTCAGCCCAGTAGAACTGCCAGTCAAAATTCACTATCAGTCTTCCAGACTTCAAAATTCAGTACAATACCTTACTAAACAAAACAAATTGGTCTCATCATGTAAAAAGACACAAAGAGCAGTAGAATAGAACCATATGTAAACTTGGGTATATAAATGGAATTAGTTTTCCTGGAGGGTTCTACCAAGGTGCATTGTAGAAATAATATTTATTTTAGTAAATAGTTCTGGAAAGATAGAATATCTATATGCACAGTAAAATGAAAGTCACAATAAGATGTCACCTCACTTCAGTAAGAATTGCCATTCTCAGACAGACAAGTGCTGGGAAAGATGTGCAGAGAGTCAAATCCGTGAACACTGTTGGTAGGAATGTAAATTTACACTGGCATTGTGGGAAACAACTTGGAAGTTCCTCAAAAATTTTAAAGTAGAGGTAATATATGATCTATAAACCCAATTATGGAGTACATATTAAACTAAACAAAATGAATATGTCAAAAAGCCATTTGTGTTTTCAAGATCATTGTTGTACTATTGATAATATCCAAGAAATGGAAACAAACCCATTACTCTTCATTTAGTGAAAGATAAAGTGTGATACATATACTCAGTGGAACAATATGTAGTCATAAAAGATGAAATCCTATCATTTGTGACAATAAATACAGTATTGGACACCATTGTGCTAAGTGAGATGATTCAGTTTAAAAAGATGAATTTCACATGTTCTCAAACTACTGTCTCATAGACATTGAAGGTATCATGGTGATCAAAATCCAAAAAGAGAAAATAAATGGGCACATTTGGAAAACATTGATTAAGAGTACTAAGTTATAATTAGATAAAAAAAGAGCAAGTTCTTTGTATAGTACATCTCCAAAGGAAAGAAAATATAGTTTTGAATACTTCTGTCATGAAGAAAGCATGTATATTTGAGAATAGATATACTTAACCTGGTAACAATATGTCTTATGTGCAAACACTCCACACTAATAATTTGTGAGGTCAATATTGGTTTTCCTTCCGTAGTGATTAGGACTAAGTTAGAGGCCTCATGCATCAGAAGTAGCATTCTACTATAACTGAATCTTAAAAACTTTTATTTTGCAGAAATTCATGCTAAATTGTCATATCTGGCTTCGATCTTACTCTCTAAGCCAGGCATGCCTTGAGTTTGTGACTTTCCTGTCTGTCTCTTTGTAAATGACAGGCCTGGACTTACTTATTTTATAGGTATTAGCAAAAAGCAAATTTATATTTAAGACAATTTGAGGAAAGACATTTATTTTTAGTAATTAAAAAAAATCTGAGAAAAATAAAACAGAACGAAGTATATCATAGATCACTGCATACAATGAAATAAACAATGAAAAAGAGATCATAATATGCTAGCCTGTATTGACAGCTCTAGAGAGACCTTATCCTCTTTGAGGAGTGGATGGAGTGTGAGGAGGTGGAAAAGATGTGGGTGTGGGAGAAGGGGAGGGAGTGGCAATAGTGAAGGGGTGTAAATATTTATTAGTAATTTAATATTACAAAAAGTAAAAGATATCATAAACACTCAGAACAGTTGAACATATATGATAGTTTAAGCAGACACACATATTTACAATTATCTCAAAATTGTGGGGATGAAGAAATGGTTTGGTCAGAAGAAGAATTTGATTCCCAAACATGGACCAAAGTTTAAAATCTCAGAACCAGTTTTTAAAAAGTTGAGCATGTCTACATGTGCCTGTAATTCTAGCACCAGGAGTAGAAAAAGAGGATACAAGGAACTTTCTGGCTCAGAAGGCTACCCAAAAATTTGAGCTTTAGTTTCATCAAGTCAGTTCCAATGACATAACGCAAAAAGTGATACCAAACAAAAAAAGCAACAACAACAAACCTCTAACCTGTTCATACAAACCACAAATACATGCATATACCATATACTTTAAAAATTAATAAAATTTAAATTTAGAAAAGCAAAATGTGAAAGACACACTATACCACCCAATACTATGAGTCACCACCAATTTTGCTGTTCCTTAACATCTAATATCACACATAGATGTCTAGTTCACAGACAGAGAGGACCAGAAAGAACAGCTCTATTGTTCTTAATAGCTCTCAGCATTTCCACATACATGTACAATGCTTATGAACAAAGTCTACATTGTCATCATGCAATTTTTGTAGTTAGATTCGGTGACCTGCATACAAATTGAAATTCTGTAAGTCTTTATAATAATACATCCAGTATTAAGCAGAATGTAAACATTAAATACATCACATAGCAAGTTGTAAGAAAAAAAATATCAACCTGACATTTAAAATTTTAGGGGGAAACTGCAAAAAGACAAATCTAAAAATAAAATTTGACATATGCAAAATTATATTACATGGAGAAGTCACAAGCAATTATACAAAGGTCTGTGAGAGCTGGCCAAATTTATGACTATTAACTACATTTGAAGTTTTGCTTTGTGATGAACTGATGATACTTTTTTGACTTTTCCTTTCAGGGCAAGGTATTCCTCAGAACACACTGGTTTCCTGCCTGCTTAGCCTGTGGATAGACTCAGTGAGTCCACCCTGAGTTTGTGCTTATGTCTTCCCCTCCTGGGTCACCATGATTCTTTAGAAACAATTAGTAAATTTTCTGCCTTCTTTAAGACAATATCTTTTTAGTTCATTAAAACACTTCTGCAATTTCATCAGCTACAAATGATAAAAATTGAGACAATTGATATATATCTACAATATTGCTATATGGTGTTTATCTCACCCTGATGGAATTCACCATTCTACACATTTTTTATTTCATGGGAATTGCACATCTCAGGGTTTCATCACTCAGGAATTTAATTTGGAAATTTATCTTTTTGGGTTTCAACATTTCTGACAATGCCATTCAGGACTGACCTTTAAAGATTATAGTTGGCATTACTTTTAACTAGCCTGGTCTTTCAGTGAGTCAAATTGGTGTGTGTATGTTTGTGTGTAGAAGAGAGAGAGACAGAGAGAGGGAGGGAAAGAGAGAAGCTTGTGTTTGTATACATGTACACATGCATCATGTGGGCATTTCTGGAAAACTATTTTCACAATAAATTTACATTCAAATTTTTGTCAACTTTCCAAAGTATTTTCCATCTATGCAACTTTAAATAGTAGGTTTGTGGTGATTTTCTCAGGAATTGTTCATTTCATCAACAGTTAGAAATGCATTTCAGTGACCCATATGTACAATTTATGACTGAGGTACTAGTATCAATCATGCTGATAGTTTATGGTTATTTGTGACAACTACACTTGTCTTAATTCATGTGTTAATTGTCATTTTTAAGAAAATTTCTAAATTTCATTGTCTTTAGTTATTTTGAGATTGAGAACACTACAGGGTGAGGTTGTATTAGAAGACAATTTTTGCACTTTTCCATGTTTCTAAAGAAGAAAAGGTCATATAACCTTTTAAACATGTCTTCAATTTTCTGTCTTCCTCTCACCTTGATTTCTTACACTTAAATTTCTAGAGATTTCTTTATTTTTTTTTTTAAAAAAAAAAAAGGAAAGGAAGAAAAGAAAAGCAATTGCTTTCTAGATGTTAACCATTAGGGAGTTTGAAAAACCTTCCAGATGGGAAATATATATTTGAAAAATCTCATCTCAGTGAAAAATAAATCCCCCCAAATAGAGGCCTGTAATGAAACACCTAATTCAGTCCAACTATAGTGGTCATACTGCTGCAATATTATAATGCCAGATGACTCTTTTAGCACTGTGGACAGCAGCTGGCCTTCCATCAGGAATGTTTAAAAATGAATGCAATGCTCTTGCTTTCCAATAGACATTTGGCTAGTATCTGAAGTCATTGAATAGGGCAGTATTCACATTACTGCTAAGCAATTAGTGAGTTTTTAAATAAGTTTAAGCAATTTTTTGAAAATCATATTTATCCTCCAGAAATCTGTTTTGTTACATAGCATCATTAAACATTATAGAGGCTCTCCAAAGTCATCCAGTTGCAATGTCAAAAAATAGCATTTTACTCTTCAGTTCCTATGAACTCTCTGAAACTTTGAAACTGTGTTTATGTCCTTGACCATAGACACTTTTCTTTATTCAATAGTAATATGCCAATATTAATCTAGCACTCCTTCCCAGTGCCTTCCTCATTTCCTTTTAGTCTCCTTTACATGTTTTAGCTTCTAAATTTTATTTGTTTTTACCTGTGTTTTCTTCCTTGCCTTCAGTACACTACTCTTCACAAACACTTTTCATTTTCATTATTTCTATTATCATTTTATGTGATATTTATGAAGGCAAAAACAAACAATCCAAACAAGAGAGAATAACAACAACAAAATAACCTCTCCTTTCCTGCCTGTGACCATGATCCCATCCCTATCAAGTATCTAGGTCCTTTGAACTAATGAGGCTGATGCCAGAAGCATCTATTCTATATCTTATGAATCTTTAGAGCTTTTCACCTTTGTCTCTGTCTCTTCTCCCCCGTGTGTGTGTGTGTGTGTATGTCTGTGTGTGTTTGTGTGCATGTGTGTGTGTTTGTGTGCGTGTGTGTGTATGTGTGTGTGTGTGTGTGTGTGTGTGTGTGTGTGTGTGTGTAGTAGCCCTCTGAATAAACACATATTGGTCCTTCAAAGCTTTTAGCTATTTTTTTACTTGTTTCTCTCATAACCAAAAAGATATCAAGAGCTCATTATATCATTATGTAACACTATGACCAGTCCACTCATGCAAAGCTAAATAATTCCTTATTTTGAAAGCAAGTATTTCTCTTTTGTCATCTTTTGTTGGGTTCTAGTGGTTGTATCTGTCTCAGATGCAGTAACTATCTCTTAATTCACAAAGGAAGTTTCACAGTCATGTTTTCAAACTTTTACACTATTTCAAGGTTCATTTCATCTTTCTTTTGGTATATTTTCTCAAAATAAACCAATTTACTCAAAATAAACCAATTTAGTGGAAGGAATTTAGGATAAGAACCCTTACCAATGTGAGTTTTAACATTGGCTTTATATCACTGAGTATATCTTAAATTACCTTTAAAATATATCCTATATTTAAAGGTGGTGAGTGAAAATAAATGAGTAATTTTAATAATGAAAACATGCACATTTACAATTAGCTAAACTCCTAGCATAGTTTTTCAAAAAATAGTTTTCTGCTTTTCTCCGTTTCAACAGAAGTCTCTAGTTTTCCCATTCTAATCCATATTTAACACTAATGCCTAATTGATCTTTCCATACTATTCTTTAAAATGTTCTATTAAGTTCTCATTGACCACAGCGTAAAGTTCAAATTCCTTAGCTGAGTATCAATCATCTCATTTAATTGTTTCAATCTATACTTGCAGCTTAATGCCACATTCTATTTCACTGAAATTACAATGACCACTACCCTAAACTTTATATATCTTTACAAAATGTCCTGATCATACTCTTTTAGTTTGTTTGAATTTTTAGGACCAAGGATGAGCCTCCCCTTTCCAAATTTATTCCAACTTATCTCCTTCACTGTGACATATCCTGCATGTAAGTATGTATACCATACACATGCTTGATGCCCCTGGAAGTCAGAGGGGGAGTGTTTGATCTCTGTAATTGGAGTTAAAAAATGGTTAAGAACCACCATGTCAATACTGGAAAGTAAGAATGGAAGAACTGCCTTTGGAAGAACAGCCAGTGCTTTTACCTGCTGAGTCATATCATTAGCCCAATGTATTTCTCTTTATGTAAAATCTTAATAGCAATTTAAGTACTACGTAACTCAGATGGCATTGATCATGTTTTAGTTTGTTGACTGCATGGTCTCAGAATTTATTTTATATCTTCAACTGCATCTTATGGTTACTAAAGATAGGAAGTATATGGTAATTATCTGCATCCCCCAAAGTTTCTAACAAAATGTCTTTTTATATTATTAGTCTTCAATAAATATTTGGTATAGCATGATTATTCTGTTTATTATCTTCACGCTTGTTCCTGCAATCTCATTAATGAAAAACCTTTGCAATCAGAAAAGGATGCCAACAATCAAACATTTGTGCTATATGCCAGCTGTCTTCTAAGTGCTTATAGCACTTGTATGGAAATCTAATAACTTAAGTATACACCAGCAACCATCCTCATGTTATGGTGGCTCCAACTCTGATTGGTTATATGTATATGTATACTTAGGACATTCCCCCTCCCGCAATGCTCTTCTGCTTTCTAGCTAATTAGCTCATACTTAAATAGATGTATTTCTTGGTTTTTGTGGCCAAATATAATCCCTTATACCATATAAACAATGCAAAAATATGATAAAATGGAAACATATTTGTTTTCCATTCAGATAATACAGCCTATGATAATTAATACATTACATGAGTTAGCACAAGCAGTCTTGCTGTTACTTTTCTTTTTCTTTTCTTTTTTTTTTATCCATGTGTCCCTTTGTTCAGGCTCTCTTCCCCTTCCTGCCCCACTCACTCTTCTCTCCATCAATTCATCTCCTCCCCAGCAAGGGCAGGAGGTCTCAAGGTCCCAAGGTGGCTTAGTTCAACATCCACTCCATGCAGATCTGCTTCCCTCACCCCACCATCAAGAGTGAGTCAGGTGTTCCTATGGAGGGAATGGGCTCCAAGGTGCCTGTTCAAGGTGTTTCAGATCCCAAGCTGTTCAGTGGTTGTGGTTTGCAGCTTGGACATGCTTTGCTTTTTTTTTTTGTTTAAAGTCCACCAATGAGTGAGTACATCCCTGTTTGTTTTTCTGAATTTGTAAGACCTCATTCAGGAGGGTATTCTCCAATTTCATCCATTTGCCTGCAAATTTTATGATATCATTTTTTCTCACTGGTGAGTAGTACTCCATTTTATAAATATACCATAGTTTGTTAATCCATTCTTCAGTGGAATCAATGGAATCAGAAAGCTTAGTAAATGGGGCACCAAGGTTAAACTTTTATCTCAGCCATTTTAATAAGTTTTATTCCTTTGCAAATATTCACCTGTAATATAAGTGGCAAGAGTAATGGAAGTAGGACTAAGGTGTGTGTGTACCATCATCACTTGAAAGGAAAAGTAATTTAATTTATAAAATACAGTTAAGGGAATCACTCTTGATGTAAACTTTTACTGAGATAGATAAACTAGATAATAGATACATTAATTAGCTTGATGTAATCATTATACACCTTTATATGAATTAACACACATTATACCTCACAAAAATGTACAATTGTAATTTGTCAATTATAAACCATAGTAATTTCATGTTAAATATCGAGTAACCAGAACAAAAAATAATTCTCTACTAAAAAAAAAATCCTGTATCACAAAAATGTTATGCTCTTGAATTACTCTTGCTATACTGTGTGTAAATACAGCGTTTCTATGGGCTGATTAAGTTGGGAACCATAAGCAAATTTTAGACTCCTCTCTTGAATTTTATTCAGGCTGATGTGTTCTCCTTTGCAATCAACACCAATTAAATGCTAGTTCTTAAAAAGAGAAGCATAAACAGAACTCTAATGAATAAATTGGTAACAGTCCATCCATTCTGTGTACATATGGGCTGTAGCAGAAAACTAGTTCTTGGAACATGATAATTAAACAAATTTACTTGTCTAGAAAATATTTCAACTTGGGATGAATTGAGTCACAATATTTGTAAAGCTCTTAAAAATATTATAATTGAGTGAAACTCTGCAGACCTGGCACCAAAACGACACAGGGATAAACACTAATCAAAGGGTGTATTACATTGTATGCTTAGTCCAACCTTCAAGGTACTATAATCGAAAATTGTTTCATTATACTAATTAGGTCTGTTTCTGAATTTAGGTGAAATGATGTGGGTAACTGTGGCAGAAACCTTTCCTAAGGGCATATTAACACTCTGATCTTGGCAAATAGTTGATTTAACTATTTGCTTTGTGATTGTAGAAACATTTGGAGAGAAACATTAATTTTTTTATTCATTAACTTTGGTGGATTCAAACACCCAAGAGGAGTAATGTGTGAAGCTGATGAACAATTTTGTGGCTGTTTGGATGAAATAAATATTTTGAAAATTTTTTTTCTTTAAAAATGTAAAATATCAGAGAAGAGAAAAACTATTTTGTCAGGGAAAATTATCTTTCAGAGATTTTATAAATGCACCAACTCAAAATCTAGCATGTTTTCTGTAGTCTGGACCTTTGTGGCTTATTTCCAACCTATACATATATTTGTGCAATAGTCTAGATTTCTGACATGACTGTCTTTTTTAAATAAAATATTTTTGCTTCTATTGAATAGACACAAGAATGAGTGGCAAAGAGAAAATGAAAAGAATGGATATAGGAGAGATCATTCTAGACTCATGGCTAGTAAAATGCCTAGGATATTCTCCCTTTACCTCTTCTCCCTTCTTCCAGAAACTCAAGTTGGTTTTCCTTCTAATTTGTCAAAATTGAACACAGTAATGACAAAGAGTTTTTTCTAAATCAGTCAGTGTATCAGGAACTGAATCATGCTAAGGAGTACATAGATAGTCAGCACACGAAATACAGATTTACTTTCAATTTTCTTCAGACAGTGCCAGAATTGTCCAAAATTAAAAGTAAACTATCTATAATTGGAGACTGAAGGATCCTGGTTACAGAAAACAACAAAACATTATGTGTGACTCTCAATTGTTTTCAGAAACTAGACTCATAATATATAAAAGAATATAAGGGTTAGAGCCACAGAGGGGAGGAAGGGAGGGAGGAAGAGAGAAAGAGAGAGAGAAAGAATATTAAAAGTAGTGAGGAGAAGAGTCATTGCATTGGGCCATTCTTCAGTTCTGTCCTGCCTGGACTTGAATATGAAGCTGTGACAGGTTCACAGATAGAGCAATAAAAATGAACAACATAGACTTGCATAGTCAAATATTCTCACATGGGAGACTCTGTATCTGCATTTCTAAGTTCCAGGGTCATTAGTTGAATCTTTAACCTCTTTGAGACTCAATGTCTTCATCTACAATATGGACATTGAAAAATGTCAGCACGGAATGACCATTATAGCAATTCAATATGAGTATCCATGTAACTAGCAAGCAACTAACTCTAGCAATTAGTTTCTTTCAAAATCCAATTTTCTCATCTATATGAAAAAAAATGGGCAAATGTTTCCCTATGGAAACAATGACTATAAGAGTACCTAAAGAGAATGTAAGTAGAATATTTTAATGGACTTTTAAAAAGAAAATTATGCTAAGATATATAAAGAATTCAAGAATCTACAGCCCAAAACCTTGAATAACCCAATCAAAAAAAAAATGGGATTCAAAATTAAAAAGGAAATTCTCAGCAGAAGAATTACAAATGGCTGAAAGGCACTTGAAAAAGTGCTCATCATCTTTAGCCATCAGAGAAATGTAAATCAAAATAACTTTGAGATACCACTTGACACCTGTCAGATTAGCTAAGATAAAAGACAGAGATGACAGCCTATGCTGGAGAGGGTGCAGAGCAAAGGGAACACTCCTCCATTGTTGATGGGAGTGTAAGTTTGTTCAGTCACTCTGGAATGCAGTATTGTGGTTTCTCAGAAAATTGAGAATCAATCTCCCCAAGGACCCACCATACCACTTCTGGTTGTATACCCAAAATACGCACAGTCGCACACCAATAGCATTAGCTCAACTATGTTCATAGCAGCATTATTTGTAATAGCAAGAACCTGAAAACAACCTACATGCCCCTCAACTGAAGAATGGATTAACAAACTGTGGTGCATCTACACAATGGAGTACTACTCAGCAGTAAGAAAAAATGATATCCTAAAATTTGCAGGCAAATGGATGGTTTTGGAGAATATCCTCCTGAGTGAGGTATCACAAACCCAGAAAGATAAGCAGGGGATGTACTCACTCATTAGTGGACTCTGAACAACACGCACACACACACACATACCACACACACACACACACACACACACACACACACACACACACACACACAGAACAAAGCAAAGCATGCCCAAGCTGCAAACCACAACCACTGAACAGCTTGGGATCGTTAACACCTTGGACAGACACCTTGGATCCCATGCCCCCTAGAGGAACACCTGACTCAGTCTTGATGTTAGGGGTAGAAAACTGGATTGGCCAGGAGTGAAGGCTGAACTAAGCAATATTGGGACCTTGGGACCTTGGGATCACCTGCCCATGGGGGGGATGGGGAGATATGGAGAAGAAAGAATGACCTGATGTGGTGGGCAGGTAAAGGGACCTTGATTAAGGATGAATAGGGATAGAAAATGACTTCTTTATTCATAATTAAAAAATGAAAATAAAGAAAATTATGAACAATTACTTTTTATTATCATGGTTGGCCTATTATGTGTTCTTTCTTTTTTCAACTCCTATTGCATCAATATACCATAGAGGTGGTTGCCAAATCTGTTTTTCTTTGAGTTAAATCCATACTTGTCCACAGGGCATATCATATAATCCATATTTTCAGGATAAGTACAAGATATCAACTTGTTGACTTGTAATTTTTTTCATTTTATTTTCATATGAAAGTGGAATTCAGTCTTTGCAAGTAATAGAGAGTTGAAGTTATAGAATGACAAGTGAGCTAGCTTTGCCTGTACTACCCATATGCAATTATGTTCCATAAAACATCTCTGCTTAATATATACCTCTGGCTACAGGCATGCCTAAGTAATGATTCAGTCCATTTGTAGATTGGTTGAAATACACTTCTGTACAATTAGGCAGCATTGGGGTTCACCAGGTAAATTGATTTGAAAGCAACTGACTATGTGCCTCAGCTATACCCCCAAGAGTGTTGAGAATTCAGTCATTAAAATTAATTCCTTTGGGCTTTGACAGATTTTCAGTCACAGAAGCAATAAAATTCAGGAGCTCAGAGTTCCTTGAGATCATTTATTTCAGCTTTTTTATTTTATAGGTGAGCAAACTAAGGTTTCAAGGGAAGGTAACCTCTTCCATCTAAGGTCAAATGATAAATTAAGAACACAGCCCAGCCTAAGCATCCAGTCTCTTTGCATTCCGTCTGGAGAGCATCCTCCTGACCAAACAATTTTCCTGATGCTCATAAGTCCCTGGAGCAGAGGGAAGCCTATGTCTTCTTTTATCCTAAGTCAGAACTTCAGCTTATTCGGTGACTATTTTTGGTGCTCTCTCATCAGGACCAAGCAGAGTTGCTGATGCTTTATGTTTCACTACAGGAGAAAGCTTGACTTGCTGAAACAATTTTTTTAAAAAATCACAAATGTAACAGCTTTTATAAAGGAGACTTTCTGGCAGAAAATTCATTCCTCTGATGGGCAAACAGGATTAGATAAGAGATGAAGCAAAGGCATGAATCAGCATGGACTGTCTTTAAACTGAAAAGTAGATGGGTTTACACTCTGCAGAAAGTAGGGGCAGGTTAACTGATGCCAATGTAAAAATGCATTTCTTGTGACTGTGGAAACCTGATCTGTTCTGCATAGCTAAGATAAAAATAGAAAAATAAAGAGGTTGTTAGTCACTAAGTGTGGAAAAGTTTTTTTTTTTTTTTTTTTTTTTTTTTTATCACATCGTCATAGATTAGCTGAGCACCTTTTTTGTGCTTGGAACTCTGCATGTAGGGTCTTTGATTCTTGCAAAAACTCTATGTGATTTTACATAAATACCCATTTTACAGAAAAGGAAACTAAGGATAAGAAATTTGACACAAATTGCAAAGCTATGGATGCTATGAGAAGATTTAAAATCATAGCCATCTTGGCTTCCAGACCTAAGTTATTTGAACAGCCTCTAAATCCACAGAAATGACTGGCGTTTTAGCTCTAAATCTTATTTAAAACAAATCAAAACAAGCCTGCTCCTGCTATTGCTGGCTGTTCATCAGAACTTCTGTTCTCTGGTTCTTCATCATTTTATTGGTATTATAAAAATAAAACAAGATCATGAGTGTGAAATAATTTCTAGGCAGATGGATATAGCACAAATATGATCTTTATTAACCATTATACTCAGTTACAACATTTTTGGAAATATGTCTCTACAGAAAGATTTTTGACATAGAGGAAATTGTTTATGTATGTTTGCATTTTGAATATAAATGAGCCAATTATTTAAAGGATTTCTGTAATGATCATTAAGTTTCATGAGTAATGCTTTCTATAGGAAGAAAAGAGACATTTATGTACTTAATAAGTAAATTAAAAACATTTGAGTCATATTAGAATGCCTAATTTATAGTAAACTATAGATTTGTTAGAAAAAATATTTCTCCATTTGATTATACAGACTGACGAAGAAAGGTTCAAAAGAAATGAAGGTACCAAATAAAGAATTGCATACCTGGAATGGGGATGGCCTTGATTCTGCTCACAGGCAAGTGAGTGACTTCAAGCCAACTATTTACCACTCTAAATTTTGGTCATTTCATCTTTCATTGGGATAAATCCTGGCTCAGGTCTACTCAAATCAAACATAAACAAAATGTACCTGTTCATTCTGCTGTTTTCTATTTAGTCCAAAGGGCAGCATGAAAGCAGTGCCATTCATTTAACAAGCATCTGTTTTTGTCTCTATAAGAAAAGGAACTATACGAGGCTCTGATGGGGTCCCCAAGATAAAGGAGACAATGTCTGCTTGTGCTGATTGCTGGTACAGAGGAAATGTAAAACCCCACAAGAGAGCCATTGACTTAGAAAAGTTTCCCATCCATGGTCATTTTCAGAGGAAATATAAAAGAATCTCAATTCATCTTCTCCCTTATTATTTTCTTTATTCCCCAAGAATTGAAAGGTAGGAGCCAGAAGCAATGTTTCCAAGGGCGAGTTGTTAGGCAAAGAAGAAAAAACATCACTGGCTGGTTCTAATCTGCAGAGAGCTTCTCTGTCTTCCCAGCAGGAGCAACTAGAAGCAGGCAGGCTAACAGAATACAGCTTGACCCCTGCTTTAAAAGCACTGCTGAACTCTTCAGTCAAGGTGGACAAGGACAAGCCCAGACTCAGTATTTTTAGACTTGGTCTTAAAACAAGTCTTGCTCCTTCTTCCTATTTTCCTGCTCTATTCATTTTTTCTTTTCTTAGTTTCTTCCATTTTCTAGTTGTATTCTTACTGTCTTCCTTCCTGTTGATCTTTCCTATCTCTTCCTGATTTCTTCTTTCCTTCTTTTCTTTTCAATTGTCGTTTTCACCATCACCTCCCTCCCAGCTTCCATTTTCTTACTCACGCTGAACATTGTAACTATTTCTGTCTTATTTGGGATTTTATCATTGTGAAAAAGCACCATGACTAGTGTAACTCTTATAAAGGAAAAATTAATTGAGGTTTGCTTATGGTTCAGAGGTTTAATCAATTATTGACATGACAAGTGGCATGAAATAGACATGATCCTGGAGAAAGAGTTGAGAGTTGTACATGTTATTCATAGGATGCAGGGGGAGATTGTCATATAGAGCATGTCTTAATCATATAAGAGACTTCGAACCTTGCCTCCACAGTGGCTCACTTCCTCCAACAAGGCCACACCTACTCCAATAAGGCCACATTTTCTAATAGTGCCACTTCCTAAGGACCAAGCATTCCAACACATAAGTCTATGGAGCAATACCTGTTCAAACCACCATACCATCTTTGTCTTTTTCTCACATCTCAGCCATTCTTTCTGTACTATCTGTCTCTTTGGTGGTTTGAATGAAAATAGCTCCCATAGGCTCATAGAGACTTTCACTATTTGGAGGTATGTCCTTGTTGAAGTAGGTATGGCTTTGTTGGAAAAAGTTTGCTACTGGAGGTGGAATTTCAAAAGCCTAAGCCAGGACCAATGGCATTCTTTCTGCCAGCTGCCTACAGATCCAGATATAGAACGCTCAGCTTCTTATCCAGCATTATATCTGTGTACATGTCACTATATTTCCAGCCATGGCAATAATGGACTAATCTTTTGAATCTGTAAGCCAATGACACTTTTATAAAAGTTACTGGGATCTGCAAATTTTATGAAGTATTTTTTTCTGCTTAGTAGCACTTCATTATGTAAATGTACAATTTTTTTAATCTATTCCTCAGTTGAGAGGCATCTAGGTTGTTTCCAGATTCTGGCTATTACAAATAATGCTGCTGTGAACATAGTTGAGCTAATGGCCCATGTGAATCCTTTGTGTATATGCCCAATAGAGGTATCGCTCGATCCTTGAGTAGATTGATTTTTAGTTTTCTGAGAAACTGTCAGACTGATATCCAAAGTGGCTGTACAAGTTTACACATCTAACAGCAATGGAGGAGTGTTCTCCTGGCTCCATATCCTCTCTAGTATAGGCTGTCAATTGCTGAAGAATCTTCATGGAAAGGAACTAAACCCTCCAAAGTTAGACAACTGTCAAATGGCATGGGCAATTTGTAGAGCCTCTTGCAGTAAGATCATAGTATGTTCCTGGTGCATGAACTGACATCTCAGAGCCCAATCCCTACAAAGAAACACTTAACTTAGCCTTAATACTGGAATGAGGGACTCTGACCTACCACAACTAGATATGCAAGACTGAACTGACCCACCTTGGGACTCCTTGCCCTCCTTGGGAAATGAATGAGGGGATGGGGTGGGGGAGGCTGAGGGAGAACTGAGAGGTACCGGAAAGAAGTAAGGAAGGAGGAGAAGTGGTAGATATAGAAAAAACTTTTAAAATAAAAAAGTGGAAAGATAAAAGTTACTGTGGTCATGGTGTCTCTTCACAGAAATAGACCATAACATAGATAATCATTTAAATATGAGTGCTGCCATACATTGTGCTACTATATGTGTCAAATTTCTGGTTAATGTTAAGTACTTATAATTGATAAAATCAGTATTCTAATGTGTAAATTTGTTAAATTTTCCTTTATTATTGATACTTCAACAAGCACTATTGAACACACTAAGATAAAGTTCTGTTTTCTAAATTTCCACAAAACCAAAATAACTTTTCTTTTTTGGTTTACAAAGATCCCCAGCTCTTGGCATGTGTATAATACTTAACAAAGGAAAAAAAATTACTATAAAATTTCTTCTTGCTGTTTTCATAAATGAGGACTGACTCAAAACCAGAAATCATTAACCTGATTCAAAATTACCACTCTAATTATGTTAAAGAACAAAAAGATAAATTTGTGAATTTGTTATTTTCTTTGGGGTACATGATACTTTCAGTATTTTCTTTTCAGAATTTTTCTGAAGAAAAAGGAAAGCAATATTCTAAAAATCATGTTATTCCTTTCACTCATTGATAAACTCTGAGTTAAATCTTGTCACAATATAGAAGCTTCACAAACATTTTGCATTTTCCCCAAATATCTCATGAGAATTCAATAATGAAATAATTATGCCATACTTATTCCATTTTACAGGAGAAAAAACTAAGACCTAGGAGGTTACAAATGAACACGTTTGCATAAGAAATGGCAGAACAAAGAGTTGAGCATTCAACCTACCAATTTTATGGCTAACTTCTAGCCTTAAACTGAAGGGAAAAATAAAGTGTGTATGGCTGAGCTAGTAGGATCTCACTCTTAAAAGACATGGTTTATAAATGGTCTAACATAATGCCTGAGAGTAGGGGTTGGTGTACTGTGTTCTTTGGCATGTAAGTGGGTAAGGCAGGGGTTTGGAATTGAACATCTGAATTTCAGTACAGACTCAACTATCTTACTGGCATGGAACTAAGAGCAAGTCCATCCTCTGATCACCACCTGCTCCATAAGCATACCATGTCACTATACAGTATTTTGCTAGGCTTTCTTACGTGAATGCCTCTGGGGGCATCCAATTTCACAATCTTCTCAGTACTCACTCTTGCTAGTTTATAAAAACGCTACACTACAAACATATAGCGGACATTCCCCCAGTGAGCTAGTGTCAGAATCAAAATTGAATTTCAGGTCTCCTGACACATAGTCCATCAACCATTCTTTATTCTTCCCTGTGATAACCTAATGAATAGAATATGTGCAGTACACCAGAGCAAACAATCATAAACAACCCTGAGGCTCACCTGCTTTATGCTATACTTCATATTCTATAATCTCCCATAGTCACCTCTAAGTTTTGTTCTATCTGCAAATGTCCCTTACAAACCTCTATTGTACCTATCTCCTTTCTGAGTCAAGAGAAACTTGTGAGATTCCCTGTAAACTCCCTGTTGGTTTAGTTAAGCAGTAGGTTCGTCTGCCACCCTTATACACAAGCATATTTTTGCCCTTCCTGCTTTTTGGAAAATAACTATTCCTGACCATTCTCTTTCATGAGCCTTTCAACTCCCTAAGGGAAGAGAATGTTTTATATATCTTTGTTTATGGAGTTATGATAGTGTGGAATATACAATATGAATGATGAAGGCTCATTATATAAACAAATTGAATGTCTCTGTTTCTTATGTCACTATTATGAGCTGGGCCTGTTTTCAAGTTGTCATTTTCTTTTCTGTAAATTAAGGATAATAAGTTTAATTATTTCTGGTTGTTGTGAATGCCAAAGAAAATTGTTATAGTAGTGAACAAAACTAACACTTGTTGAAGTTCTACCAATAAGCCAGATAATCTTTTATGTGTCTTTCAAGTATTCATTTACTTTATTATCTTGGGCACACTAAGTTAAATGTTATCACAGTTGTGTAGGAAAGGACAGTAAGGTCCCAAAAAATTAAGAGATTAGACAATGATGATAAGACAGTGATTGCAATGATGTAAGAAGCCTGCTATGAAGCCTTTGCTCAAGACCAGTCACTCAATCCTGAGCTCTGTATACAGCACTTACCAAAATGCTTGGTACATAATGGGTACTAAACAAAAGATATTTTTTTTCATCTTAATAAATAAAGTTAGGCCTTCCTTTCTTTTTATAACTTGAGAGAACACCTTGAAAACATGGTCACCTTCTATGCAGCCCAGTTTTCCTGAATATAGTGCCCACAGAAGCATCTACATAAACAAGTCAAGACATAAGGAAGGTAAGCCAGGGAAGAAAAAAGTAAAGTCTAAGGTGTTTTAGTATTCATCAAAACTTCCCTAGAAAACAGCTAAAACTCAGTTGCTTGATCATGATCCCACAAGAGGTCCTGGAAACAGAGGTGAGACAAGTGGAGTATGAGGCACAGCAACAATAGAAAAGAGGGAGTTAAATGCAGAACTCTATGCTCAGCATGCAGTAAACTATGTCTAGCCAAGGTGGTATTTAAACAGGATCTAATGCCCTTTCCCTGTGGATCCCTTGTCTGAGGATCTATACAGCTTTCTGACTGTTCTTCTTCAGTGGATGCCCAGTGCAATACTTCCAAGTACTCTCAATCCCTCATTGGTATCATAAGATGAAGAGAACTTACTCCACAATAGTGTGGAACATGACTTGTAACTGCTCTAGGTTCTTTCCTTTGTCCTCCACAGGACCCAGAAATGAACTTAGACTTATAAAACTTATGTGCTTGCTGTCTCCGAAGAATTCTTCCTTGGAAATAGCAAGATCCAACAGAATTATCTGAAGACTAAAATAAATGTTTAAATGTCATCTTATATATAGAATGCATTACACAGCCAAGACTGGCTTTGAAGTCCTAATGTTTCTACCTTTGATAACAAACTGTTAGGAGTGCAGATCTGTGCAGATATAAGACGTTCTTGTTTTCATTGTAGGTAGGAGTAAAAGAAATGCTGAGCATTTGAACAACTGGGATCTAAGGTTGTAACTGTAAAAAAAAAAAAAAGCATATCATTTCTTAAATTATGCAATCCATTCTCCAATTTTATACTTAAAATACTTCTGCAAAGCAATTTCTTTCCCTGTTCTATAAAGAAGAAAACTGAGGCTTAGATTGGTAAAGAAATTTCCTATCTTGATCAAATACTTATGACCAATGGGTTGTGAGACTAACTGTTTTACAAAACTCCTCTGCCTCAACTAATATGAAAGTGTACATTTTCTGGATGAAGTGCTATATTTGTGTGGCCCTTCTCTAATTCAAGTGGTCCCTGATCTTAGTTGAGTCTAAATGCCTGGGGATACAGAAAGATAAAGGTCAAGCAGCAGACCAGAGCCACCTCTGATGCCCTCCCCTCCAACCACCCACCTACTCACCCACTCACTCTCAGAATACTATTTTCATTTCTTGAGATTGAGGAGAAAGTAGAAACAGATTGAAAACAAGCTACAGTCATTTCTAATTTATCACTGTTGTCTGAGAATTTTTACTTAAGATTGAAATAGCATTTTTCTTCTTTCCTACAACTCAAATTACAAAGCAAAAGCACAGAAATGGGAGAAAAATCTATTAAAACAAGATCCTTGCTACTTTATGGTAATTAAAAGCAATAAATATTCTTGCCCACAGTGTTAAAAATCTCAAATAGCCTATGGGTCAATACTGGTTCTCCGGTTAGGATGGTAATAAATCTTTATTCCTTTGGAGTCAAAATACGAAAAGGTTTTATTCATGAGTTCCAAGACCTGATAGTGCAAAATTTTCCAAACAAGCATCATTAGAATAAAGTTTCTTCAGTAAGTATATTGATATGTTTTCTCCCAGCCCACTTCCTCTGCTTAGATAATGTAAGTCTTTGTGTAGTCATTCTATAAACACTATAGCAATTTCCTCTTGTTGGAACCATGGTGGTAGGCATTATGACCAGCATCATGGTGTGAGAACACATTCATATTTCCTACATATTGCAGCCTGATAACATTCTCTATTCTGCTGGAAATTTAAAAAGTCTAATTGTGGGCTTTCCTAAATTAATCTTTCTTCTATGCTATTGCAACATCAATGACTTTATTGTGCCCCATTAATATATTTTGTTTGTTCATTTGGTTGATTGCTTTGGTTTGGTTTGGTTTAATTTCTTTAGTATTCTAAATAGCAACATTTAGTGTCTGTCATGTTCAACTTATATAATGAATGTACTTATAAATTGGGGGATTAGACTTTGAACAATTGACCTCATAATCATACTGCTTAGATACTGGTAGCCTGGAGCACAATGTAGTAGGTCTTTGCTTTTTCCATATAAGATTCATGGTAGACCCAAATGCACAGAGCTTGACTGTGTCTTACAGCTTAAATTTTCTTTTTAAAGAAGCTTTTTACTCATTTTAAAGGCCAACCACAGATTCCCCTTTCATCTCTCCTTCCATTCCTCCTCAGTTCCCCCACACCCCTTTCCTTCTCGCAAAAGGTAAAACTTCCAGTAGGTTGTCAGCAAAGCCTTGTACATTCAGTTGAGGAAAGTACAAGCCCTTCCTCCTCCCCCTCAAATCAAGATTGGGAAGGCTTTCAATCATAGGTAATGGGCTAACAAAGTGTCAGCTCATGCTCCAGTGATAGATCCTGATCCCATTGCTAGGAGCCCCTCAAACAGACCAAGTTTCACAACTGTCTCCCATATGCAGAGGGCCTATTCCAGTCTCATGAAGGCTCCACAGCAGTCAGTCTAAAGTTTGTGAGTCACCACTTGCTTGGTTCAATTGTTTTTTTATAGATTTCCCCATCATGATCTTGACCCTCTCCCTCCTCGCTCAGCCTGGTGCTTGACAGTAGATCTCTGCATCTGCTTTCATCAGTAACTGGATGCCTTTATGTTACTTTAGGCTCTATGATAGCAGTTAGGGTATTCATCAATCTGATTATTGAGATAGGCCAGCTCAGGCACCCTCTTGAGTATTGCTAGCAGTTCAATCTGGGGTCATCCTTGTGGTTTCCCGGGAAGTCCTGTCTCATCTGATTTCTCAATAACACCATGATCTATCAAGGTATCTTTTTCATTGCTCTCCCACTCCATCCCTGTTCTAGCTTGACCATTCTGTTCCCTTATGTTCTCATCCTCTCTCTCCTTCCCACTATTGCATATTTCACACAACTAAAATTTTCTATTATCTTTCAAGAACACCAGGCTGGGATCAAATCTCCATCAAATGATCCTTGGGGAACACTCAAAATTAAACCAGACCCACAGTTTTCTCAAGTTAACATCTTTGGTTTTAGCTGCAATGAGAACTTCTCACTTAGGTCCTTGTGGTAGTTTGAATGTAATTATTCTCATAATCTCATAAAGAGAGGCACTATTAGGAGGTATAGTTTTGCTGATATGGATATAACATTGTTGGAGGAAGCGGGAGGAGATTTGGAGGTTTTCTTTTTTTAAATTTTATTTAAAAAGTTTTTTTCCATATATCCCCTGCTTGCCCTTCCTCCCCTTCTCTCAGTACCTCCCATTCTTCCCTCAGCATCCCCAACCTTGTTCCCCCATCCATTCCTCAAGGAGGGCAAAGAGTCCCAAAATAGGTCAGTTCAGTATCCATTTGAGGTAAGTCTAATTCCCTCATCCCAATATTGGGACTGGGTTAGGTGTTTCTCTGCAGAGAATGGGCTTCAAGATGTCAGTTCATGCACAAGAACATAGTCTGATCCTAAAAGGTTGCACATACTGCCTATGCCATTTGACATTCATCTACCTTTGGATAGTTTAGTTCCTTTTCCTGAAGATTCCCCAGTGCCTATGTTCAGATACTACCCAGTGTCTCAATCAACTTCCTGCTGCCTGCACGATGTAGGACTCTCAGCTCCTCCAGCACCATGTCTACCTGCATGTCACCATGCTCCCTGCCATAATAATAATAGAATAAATCTCTGAAATTATAAGTGAACGATCACAATTAAATGCCTTCCTATGCAACAGGTGCAATGGTCATAGTGTCCCTTCATAGCAGTAGAACCCCTAAGACAGCCTCACTGTGAAAGGATATAGAAAGTCAGACTTCTATCCAAAAGGTGAATGACAGAGATCTATATACTGAGGTTTTTTCCTGAGGCTCCCTCAAGGAAACTATGTGACCTTGGGGAAATGTTTATTCTCTGGACCTCAGTTTTCTGAAGGACAGAGTGTGGGCTTTGTAGTATGGGCTCTTGTGTGTGTGTGTGTGTGTGTGTGTGTATATCTCATATATGTTATATATATAATATTCCTTTATCATCCTCTAAACCATGTGCATTCTGCCTCAACTCCTGTTACGTAGTCTGTCCTGGGAGGTGGGGAGAAAGCAGAGATATGATGAAAGTGGAGGCTTCTCTCAAGTTAAGCTGCTCTGGTAAGTTCACTCTCCTGCTTTTAGCAAGGAGCACACTGTTTCATAGAACTGATTTTGTATAACAAGTTTATGCTAAGTTCAAGTTGCCTGAAAAATGCCACTTTGTTGGGGTGACACAGGGGTGACTTTAACATTTAGCTAGCACAGCATAATGTGTATCAGACTAGCTTAGAGATAAGTGCATGAATGTTCATAAGACATATACAAAATCAGCAGCATTCTAAAAGGTTTCTGGCCCAATTTATGCCTATGCAACAATGCCCATTTTATTTTCTATGGAGAAAAGAAAAACACCTCAGAGAATAGGTTTGCTGAATAAGATAGACCCTTTTCATGCCTATTTATTGCATCACAAGTCAGTTTTAGGATGTGTTATGCTAAAGAGGGCTCAGGGTAAAGAGTAAGGAATGTCAAGAGTAACTGCATGTCTGTGAATAACACTATGGAAAAATTTGTTCACTAAAATGAGTACTATACAGCAAGCTTCCTTGTTTGTATGTAACTGTTTTCCTAAACGACAATTCAGCACCACACTTGTAAATCTGAGCCACTTTGCATTATTATTCTTTGAGAAACTCAGGCTTGTTGAGAAGGAGGATATTGAGTTTGGAATCTGGGGAACAATGATGAGCCTTAATAACAGATAAAAAGACCAACATGTGACTTAAAAGCAACTCAAATTTACTGACCTGGCTTTCTAAGAAGGGCTAAACCTGGGCCTGATAACTCAGTGTTAGAAGCTAATAGCCATAGTAGATCATAGATCTTGTGGCCAAGAATGAATCTCAATAAGTATGAATAAACTCTGGCTAGAGATCTTACTCCAGAAGCAATACAAGCATCCTGCTCATAAAATTAGAAAAGATGCTTGTGATAAGGAGATAAACAAGGTGAACACAATTACCACAACCCTAGTTGACCTACTTTGGGTTTTATAATTCCATACATAGAGAAAAATCTGTCAATGCAACATCTGACAATCTGATTTGATTATAACGACATTCTACCTTACTCTAAAATCCAAGACTGACATGCATGTTATGTCTTTTAAAGGCTTTTACATAGTTTCTATTTGGACCAGATGGTAAAAACAAGTATTAAAAGGGACAGCTGAGCTACATAAAGATATTGATGTACAACTATACAATTAATGAATCTGGACATCATTGATAAACTTGACTCCAGAACTGAAGCAGTAGCACAATGGGTACAATGTTTATTGCACAAGTATAATCACTTGAGTTTGAGTCTTCCTCAAAACACATAAAAGGCTGGATATGGTGGCACATATTTGTAAACCCAGTGTAAGAGGCTAAGACATGGTCAATCTTGAGGCCTCACTGGCCAGTTAGTCTAGCTAAAATGGTTTGCCCTAGTTTCAGTCAAATAATTTTAAATCATTTTGACATCAACTTCTGACCTTCACATATAAACGAATGAGACCCAAATGTGACAGACTTGCATACATATGTACAGATGCATAGACAACAATCCTCCACACACAGAAAGAAGACTCCTGACCCAATCCTGTAACCTATTTTTTCACTATTTATTCTCTGTGTCCTATGTTGTAGATGTCTATATTGGGGATGAGATTTTGCTTCTGGACTTGGAGTATGACAACAGAGATTCTGCTAAGTTTGAAAAGTTAAGATAAACAGGCATCAACAGAAAAGAATCAAAATTATTCCAGATTCTAGATGCTAAGAGCAGCTAAGGCCCTTGTTCTTTATTGGTGTAAGCCATCAATCCCTAGCTCCTGTAGGATAGAATAAAAATCTTTTGATCTTCAATTCATTCTGTAAATTCCATATGCTTATTGACTTTTGTAAATGTTTGCTCAACAGTCAAGGGGCATCAGATGCAGTTAGTGATGTACACTTCTTTAGGCTGTATCATGTCAGTGCACACTGTATAATTCCAAATTTCTGGTTATGGAGGAATTTTCCGGCCACAGATTTTCACTACTGGAACATTTATATTAATGTGGTTTATTGCTTTTCTATGTGGCAGGGCACAGTTTTCTGTACAATAGATGAAATCCAGTGTGGTGATCATCTGTACTCAGAAAAAAGCCTCAGTAGTTGCTTTTCCTCATCCACACCCATTACCCTTCTATTATTTCCTGAACTTGATTCTTTGCTTCAAGTCTATATGATGGTTAATGTTGACAGCATGATAGAATCTAGAATCATCTGGAAGGTGTGCTTCCAGGCATACCTATAAGTGTATTATATTGATCACATCAATTGATATGGGAAGACCTTCCTATTGTGAGGGCACCATTACCTGGAAGGATTTCTATACTTAAAAATGGAGAAAGGAAGGAGAGCCATAGCCTACATTCATTTCTCTCTGCTTCCTAAGCCTAGAAGTAATATGAGTAGCTAATTCAAGCTCTTGCAGCCTTCACATCAATGCCATAAAGAACTATATCTTAAACAGTGAGCCAGAAGAAATATTTTCTTCATTAAGTCACTTTTGTCAGGGTATTTTATTACAACGATAGGAAAAGAAGCCAATACAATCTGCTTTTGGAAAAAGCCAGACTCAGAGCACATGGAGAGTTTGTGTGTCCTTCACTATACCTTTTCAGAGAAGACAAAGTTGAGATTCAAGGAGACACTGAATTCCTAAAGATATACCATTAATAGATTCCCAAACTGGTCTGATAATTAGAGTCAACAGGAAAATTTTTAATTAGACACATATTTTTTTAGCCTGAACATCAGGAAAATGTTTCAATAAAATAAATCTTGGGCCATAAAGTAACATTTGAAAAATTATCCAGGTGATTCTAATACACAAAACTCTTGTAGAGTATTTTAGATATAAACCAAAAACCAAACAAACCTTTCAATGGAGCCTTTGACTATGTTACCTTTGTGAAGAACAGAGAGACTAAGGTAACATTAATCTTATTTCCTAATCAACTGACCAAATGATAGAAAGAATAAGGTATCCTAATTTTTTCATGTAACCACCAGCTCCTAAAATGTACAAGAGTAAGGCAGAAATGTATGATGCAGACACAGAACTGTGACAAAGACTTGGCTCTGTGTCATTAGCTTTGAGGACAAGAAAATGGTTTCACAAGCCAAGAAATAAAATTTCTGGAAGAAGCAAAGTTTAAGGAAAGAGATGCCCTACTAAGAAATGCCCTACTGCTTATAACAAGTAATGCAGCCTTATTGATACTTCCACTCTGTGTCACTGGCACCTCTATTGGACACCTGCTCTTCAGAATTATATTATAAAAGTGGATTATCTTAATTCACTGTGTCCATAGTAACTGATTAACAGAAGTGTGAAAGTAATACAGAAATTAATCACTCCACAGAAGTAGTCACAGCTTCATATACACATGAATTGCCAGGAAACCTTCTAGAAATGTGACAAACTATCCTCAAAAAGAAAGAATGACCTGATGTGGTAGGAGGGGGAAGGGACCTTGAATAAGGATATACAAGGTTAGAAAGTGTTACTTCTTTGTTCATAATAATAATAATAATAATAATAATAATAATAATAAAAGGAAAAATAATAACTATCATTTAGAATGAAACTTGATAAAAAATAAAAAAACTAAATAAATAAAATTGCAATGTAAAGCCTAAGAACAAAGGTCAAACCCCTTAAAAATTACCAATGAAAAACCTCAGATCAGATGAAACAGTTTTAAAACTCCTATAAAAGTTAAATAAGTCTAACTGATACTTTTAAGTATCTTTAAAAAAATACTCTCAGGTAGAATTTTCTTCTTAAGACTTTATGGAACTTTAGAACCAAGTGAAAGCTGTGTACCCACTTTATTTAACTCTGTACAGAAAATAGAAGGGAAAAATATCTTACAAGTCTAAAGTTACTCTAATAACTCAAACAAAGAGAACAAAGAGCAAGCAAAATTTTTCTTAAAGTTACATTTTTAAATTCACGGAAAAACGGTAGCAAGCCAACTTTAGAACAACACTAAATGAGTTTTGTGTTGTGGCCCCACATTCAGCACCTGCACTTAGGAGGCAGAGACGGATAGATCTCTGTCAGTTTGAGGCCAGTCAGGTAATCATAGAGAGTTCCAGGATACCCAGAGCAGTAAGAAGAGACTCTGCTCCCCCCAAAATAAAAGAAAAGTACAAAATACAAAATGGGTCTCCAAGAATGACCAAGTAGAAATTGCTCCAGATAAACAAGGTTAGCTCAACATTAAAAAATTCATACCATATAATTTATTATGCCACTAAGCTAAAGAAGAAATATCACATGATCATAAGAATTATAGCATAAAAGGAATCCAATAACCAATACATGAAAAACATCATTTATTACAGAAAAAGACATTTGGAAAATTATCTACATTTGATGAGTAAGTCTAAAAATTCCTGACAAAAACACCATCACTGGTGAAATGTTGGAAGTTTTCTAGCTATGATTAGTAGAAATAATGTTCATTGTCATTCTCTCAATACAAAATAATACAAAGTTCTAGCCTTCACAATAATAGAAGAAAAGAATAAAAATCATACAATTTGAAAAAAAATAAATAAAAGCATTGTTTTGTTGAAGAAAGATATACATGGATAAAAAATGTGACTTTACTCATAATAAAGAAAGTATTGCTTTATCCAAATTACTCAATTCCCTCTGTTAAAAACATATAAAATATCCAGAACTAGTAACAACAACATTAAAAAATAACCCTTGACATTTCTGTTTCTTAAACAGTGAATATATAGGTACAAATTAACAATGTAATTCTATTTCCAAAGATGAAGTAATCAACTATTATTTAATATTAAAACTGTGTACATAATTTGTTTCTTAAAATTATAAAACACTACCGAAAGAAATCAAAGGCTTCACTGGTGAATGCCATTATTCAGCTGAGGCAGGGGACTGCACAGTGGAAGCCAACCTAAATAACATTAATAATGTACTGCATTATTTTTCCTTGCTGTTGCTGTGATAAAATACCAAGATAACTTATAAAAGAAAGGGTTTTTTTGAGTTTATGATTCCAGAATACTATGAGTCTACTAGGGCAGGGACATGGCAATGAACAGCAAGGATGGTGGCAGAGTCAGGAAAATGAGGGCTTGAATCACATCTTCAACTACAAGCCTGAATCCAAGAGCACAGCCTAGAAATGGCACAAGTCTTTAAACTTTCAATGTCTGTCCCCAGTGTTATACTTTCTTCAGCAAGGCCAAACCTCTAAAACCTACTTAAACAGGACCACCAAATGAGGACTAAGTATTAAACTCTCAATGTCTGTCCCCAGTGTTATACTTTCTTCAGCAAGGCCAAACCTCCAAAACCTACCCGAACAGGACCACCAAATAAGGACTAAGTATTCAAATTCCCAAGACTAAGGAAAGCATTTATCATTCACATCACCTTAATATCCTGTCAAGCAAGAAAAAGAGAAATGAGAAAAGAAATCAAAGGCTTAACAAGACAGATTAAACATACAATAATCCTTGATAACAAAACTTAGCATAATAAAAACGTCAGTTACCCCAAATTGATGTGCAGGCTCAATGTGATTGCTACAGAGGTCATTACAAAGAGTTTCTGCAGGTATAAGCAAGTTTATTCTAAAATTTATATGTAAATTTCTATTGCCTACTGTTAACTAAAACATTCTTGACAAAGAATAAACAAAGGACCCTACTTTATTCAAAATTAAAAATGACAAAGTCATGATAATTGAGACAAAGGGTTTAATACAGAACAGATAATTTGCAAACAAAACTCCAGTTAATATTTTACCAGTACAGAAGCAACATAATAGAAATTAGATGTGTGTGTCAACAAGTACCATTAAAACTAATGTTAGAGCAATAAGATATCCACAGGGAAAAATGAGCCCATCTAAAAATTCATACATTATATAAAAATTAAGTCAAATGGATCATAGAATTAAATAAAACACAAAAATATAAAGCTGACATAAATAATGAGAAAATCATTGGAGCTTAAAACTTCAAGTCAATTTTAGATTAAATTAAAAAAAGAGAAAAATAGATATATCAAATCAAATCAGAATTGAAGTCTTCACAGAGAGAAACCATGAAATTAAAGAAATAATTAACTAGATAGACTATGAGAAATTATTTGTAAATCAAGTATCTGATAAATATCTAGAATATATAAAGAACTCTAAAAATGTAAGTTAAAAAAACCAAACACCACCAAATATTCAAGTAGCAATGGTCAAAGACTATGAAGATGTAACTAATGGGAACGCATAATCAATAAAGATATGACATAATTATTATGGGATTGTAATTTATGTCTGTAAGTATTCCTGGCACTCCATTTGGTAAAGCCAGCAAGGCTCCCAGCAGGAAGCACCTTGTATGTACAGAGGCACGCCTCTGGGCATGGCTTCATAAACCCATACACACCCTTTCTCTTGAAAAGAGACTCCATGTTAAGGTCTCTCTTTCTCCTCCTCTCTTGCTTCTCTGTCCCTTTACCCTTCTGGGAACTCTCTTAAATAAACCCTCTTGTGGCCTTGGTAGTGTGAGTGTCTGTGTGTGTGTGTGTGTGTGTGTGTGTCTTCTCACACGCAAAACCAACAAAGTCACAGTGAGCTATCCTTACATACTTACTAAAATTAATACAATAAAATAAGCAGTTTGGTGTAGTAGCACATGCTACTACATGAGAGGTAGGCACAAGGGAATGAAAGGTTCAAGTACAATTTAGACTATATAAGGAGCTCAAGGTCAGCCTGCATTATGCTGTGAGACTCTGTATCAGAACAAAAACAAAATGCAACGTAGTGACAAAAACCAAGTGTTGGAAGGACATAAGAATCTATAACACTAATCCATGGCCAGCCACAATAAAAATTGTATAGCTAAAACAAGTAGTTTAGTAGTTTAACTTACTTCAAATTGTGTGTGTGTATGTGTGCATGTGTATATGCATCTCTCTGTGTGTGTGTGTGTTAGTTCAAGTACCCCCAGTGACCAGAAGAGTTCATCAGATTCTATAGAGCTCTAGTTACAAGGGATGCTGAGCCATCTTATAAGGGTACTAAAAATTGAACCCTGGTCTTCTGAATTGTTGCATTGTTAAAATCTAATTTTTTTTATGAATGTTATAACAACCTTAATCATATTAATACAAAACTTGAAATAATCAAAATGTCCTTTCTTTACTGAGTAGTTGTACTATGTCATACTACAGAATATTATTTATTACTGAAAAAGAATAAAACAATGATTCATATTGCCATTTCAATGAATCTCAATAGGATTATTAACATTTGTTTTTTTTTTTCTTTTTTACAAAAGCTTTCAAAGGTATATACTGTATAACTCCCCCTCTATTTCACAAATGAAAAAATAAGTTTTACAGACATTGATAATAGGTTAGCGATTGCCACAGTTTAGGTAGGAAGGGTAAAATCAACAGTAGATGGGAAGGAAAAAAGGGAAGAACTGTAAGGGTAGAGGGAAGGCATAGAATTATGAAAGCTTTATCTCTGAGCCAAGACAGGTTTCACCGAAGATGGCAGATTTGGCCTTTTGGGGAAAAAAAAAAAATTCTGAGAGTCATGTGGAGCAATGGACCATACAAATGAAGGAAGATCTCATAACCAGGACTATAAACTTGAGAGTCTGGAGCGGGTACTTTAGATGGAAAGAGAATTCCAATCCCACCTCCCAGGTTATAGATAAATGACAGCACTGTTTCCCCAAACATCAGTAATCCCTACACTACCATCAAGGTATTTGCCCTGTCTTAGCTCCACTTATACTATTATATATTCACTCTTTGTTTAAATTGACTCAGGTCTAACATAACAAATATTTGCATAAAATAAGAATTCTGCCTGTGTTCTCTCTAAGGCCATCTGGTGCCCTGTCAGCGGTACGCATCACACACTTTGTGAAAAAGAAAAGAAAAGGGCATCCTCAACAGAGGGAGATGTCTGAGCAAGCATAAAAAGCCTGATGCATTCAGCATTAGGAATGGACATATCTGAGCATGCTAGAAGGGGAGGGGAGGAAGATGCCATGAGTAAGCAAGGTGGAGAAGAAAGGCCAGGGGCCAGTTGTCAAGGAGCAAATACAGATCATGAAAGTCCATCCACTCTTTGTCTTTCTGCCAGGCAGGACTGAACAAGGCTTTCGAAGACTGCATGTTCTTATTCTATCCCTCAGCTGCAAGGGTGTGAGCAGCCATGTGTGGCTGTGTTAACACTACATGACTAAAACCAATCCCCTAGTCCCTTGCCTGCTGCACACCAGGCAGCTTCTGCTGCTTCCAAGTGCTGATTTGCATCTGGGCAGGTTGTGTAAACAATGCTGTTCAGGGAATATAAATAACCACAGCCTGGACTGTGGTTCAATAATCTGGTCTGGGGAAATCAGAAATTCCACTTATCTCCATGTGGCAAGGTGGAGCCAGCTCACAGGGCTTTTAGTTCTTACAGGCTCTCTCCCAAGATGCTCATAACAGATTCACCTTACTGGCTGGCGTTCCTCTGCCCAGCTTCCCCTCCACTACTGCCACAGATGCTAACATGCTGAATTATCAGACAGAATCCACCTCTGCTTTCAGTCCATCTGGGAGTGTAGAGGAGATAGAACAAAAGCTGAGACCCCTGAGAGAGATCCCACATCCACACAGGAACCTACTCAAGGTCAGAAACTGCCTTATTCCTTCCTGAGGTCCCAAGTTACTTAGTCACCAGTGCATTTGGAGAATGTTAGTGTTGCTTAGAGTTGGAGATTATTCCAGATTCCTGCAGTGTGACCTCCGAAAAATTACTTAAAGTTTTGGAGCAGTTATTTAATTTTCATCTAAAAAAGTGAGGCGAATAATTATGCCAGATGGTTAGTATTACTATGAGAAGAAGATTGAATGACATATGCCAAGGGTCTAGCTGGTCTGGGAGGTAATATGAGTTGTAAGTGCTAACTAAAATATGGCAATTCTTAAAATTATTCTAGTAATGGTGTTGGTATAATGTCCCACCCACATAGTTAGTGAACTGAGGTGACTCCTGATGTGTCCTAATTTCATTTTTGTTTCTGAGACAAATACTCCAAAAAAAATCAATGAAATATATTTGGATTATAATTGTGGGTTGCACTCCATCATTTCAATATTTGTGTGCATTTCTGTGTGTCTGTATGTCATGGGAGCACATGTACACTGGGATGGCAGGAATAGAAGATGGATCATCTTGAGTTGGAGATGAGTGGGCACTTGTTTGCAATATCTTAGGTACTATGCCATGCAGAGAAACAGGTAAGTATGTATTTATCAATATACACTGTAGAAGTACTGCAGAGATACAGTTTTACTGAATTTGCAGAAGTTAACAGGGAAGTTAGAATAAAGACTTTCTATTATCAGTGGTACTGCTCATAGGACATTGTTTAACAGGTTATAGAGAGAAGATTGGAGAGGTGGTGAATGAGTAAAAGAACATTGAGAATGACATTACTTATGTACAACTAGGTATCAGATCACTTCTGCTTTAATGCGATAACTTCTTATATATGTTACCATGACAGCTACTGTGCTATAGATGTTTATAGTCATGATCTCCCTTAATCCTTATCAACATATATGGATACAAGTATTATTATTTTATTGCTATAATTATTTCCCATTAAATGAGTAAATAAGTCCCTAACTTCTAAAATTCTGTTTTAAGCCAGTGTCTGATCTAGTTCTCCTGAGACCTGTTGTAATAACTTGATAATTTTGTATACCATCTTGGGCATTTTCCAAATTTTAAATACACATTCACACATAAAAAGAAATACATCAAATCAATGTATTTTAACAAAATTAGTGGAAGGAAGACTTAGAATTATTACTACAAGAGTTCATATCCAAAGGTCCATTAAAACAAATCTTTCACTGAGTTTCTTGCTAGGCTCAAAACATGTCCATTTGACAAAATAAGCCTTTGCTTCAGCCATGTTATATTGATTCTACTATATATTATATTTCTTTTTCCCCTCAGCAGTCAGAGGACTCAAAATAGAATCAGACGCCTGGTGCTAATAGTATCTATTAATTTATTGTTATTCAGTAGCAAAAAGACCAACTTTACATAGGTACAAAAGCAGAAATATCATAGACAATTTGTGTACTAGCTGGATGGTTCAACACAGAGAAACAAATAACATCTCCTTCATTTTAATTTTTTTAATGCATCTTACATTAATTTGTCCTTACTTGACATTATTTTTACTTAAAGCAGTTTGGAATTATTGGTAGGATATAAGCCTTAAGTCAATAAAGCCATAATATTATATAATGAATACATAAGGAAGACAATCAGTGTACTCTAACCACCCCAGGTATGACAGTGGTACAATTTAGCATTATACACATTCACTTTCCTTTATAAAATCAAGCATTTCTTTTCATCAGAAAATCCCAGGAATTCATGCTTCTTCATAGATTAAGCCAATTTATATTTCTTGGTAAAGTGTTAATAAACAGTGCCCAATCATTACAAGTGAATTTTCTGGATTGTAGAGATAACTCTATTGGTAAACTGATTTCTGTGAAACCATGAGAACATGAGTTCAGTTCCCAGAACCACATTAAAAACAGAAACAGCAAGGAAAATAAGCCAGGCATGGTGGCACACATTTACAATTACAGCACTGGGGAAGTCCAGGTATTTCCTTTTCTGGGACTAGTTTGACAGTCAGCCTGATTTACTTGGAGATTTCTGGGCCAAAGAGAAAGCAGCTTTCAACAAACAAAGTAGCTGACACTTGACAAATAATATGTAAAGTTGACCTTTGGCATTTTCATGCACACACACACACACACACTCCTATGTGCACATATATGTACATACTTACCCCCACAATACAGTGCAAACACACAATTACACACATGGGGCAATTGTTTTTGAGATGCAAGAGATAGAGTCTGAGACTGAAAGCTAAGGCTTGTGTAAGCCTTAGTCACTACTAAGGAAAGCAAGTAACTCTTCCCATTTTCAGTGGTTGTCAGGCTCTCTCAGTTGTAATAGTAAGTTTCCGGCCTGTACTTTCCGGCCTAGTCCTGAGGTTCTGACTCGCAGATCTGCAGACCCACAGCCCAACAGAAACACTCAGATGTTTACATTAATTTTATGCTGATTGGCCTATGTCCCAGGCATATAACTTGCTAACTCTTAATTCTGTTTCCTTTTTTAAATTAAGAATAAAGTCTCATGTTGTAGAAGTTTTTCAGGCCCTTTTGGGCCCTGAGGTTTATCCATGTATCCCCTTGTTCAAACTCCCTTCCACCTCCAGCCCCTCCCAGTCACTCTCTCTTCTCCCCATTTCCTTATCTCTTTTCCAGCAAGGGCAGAAGGTCTTAAGGTCCCAAGGTGGCTTAATTCAGCATCCACTCTACGCAGATCTGCTTTCCTCACCACAACATCAAGACTGGGTCAGGTGATCCTCTGGAGGGAATAGGCTCCAAGGTGCCAGTCTAAGATGTTTCAGATCCCAAGCTGTTCAGTGGTTGTGGTTTGCAGCTTGGAAATGCTTTGCTTTTTTGTTTAAAGAATACTAATGAGTGAGTACACCCCCAGCGTATCTTTCTGGGTTTGTGATACCACACTCAGGAGGATATTTTCCAAATCCATCCATTTGCCTGCAAATTTTGGGATATCATTTTTTCTTACTGTTGAGTAGTACTCTGTTGTATAGATATACCACAGTTTGTTAATCCACTCAATTCTTAAACTAGCCATGATTCTTATCTTGTTTACCCATGCAGCTTTATACCTTTTCTCAGAGCAGTATAGTTGTCCTTTGCATTTCATGTCCATCTCATCGCGGTGTCTCCATGGTGTCTCTCTGGATTCTCTGTGGCAACTCTGCTCTGTTCTTCCTGTTCCCAAAGTTTTCTTAATCTGATAGCCCCACTGACACTTCCTGTCTGCCTTTGGCCAATCACCAATTTTATTAAACAAGTAGGTAGGACAATTATTTACCATGTAACAACTATACTACACTCAGTTCTACCCCATCTTGACTCTCCTTTCCATCTCTAGTACCATGTTTTACCTCAAACTCCATAGACTATGGCTGCAGCACTTTGTCTCTGGACACCATATCTCCCATGATCCAAGTGTTCTTTTCTGTCCTTGTGATTTCTCATGTGCCATTTCTTTGTTTTAAAAACTCCATTGGTTTCATTTTTCTAAGATCATACTATAGCTCCTAACTTAGCACTGAAAACCCTTTGCTGTGGTAATGTCTTTAAGGTGTTTATGTAGGTCATCTGTCCTCATATATGATACCATTATTGGGCCAAAATTTATAGTTAGACAGATAAGACCTACCAGAGAACTCATTACTATTATTAGGTTAAATCAATATGATATCTAAACAATTCCTAATGGTTTAATGATAGTCGTAGGTTAAGCCGAGTTCACCTTTCATGGAGGAAACTTCTGTTTGAATCAAATGATGTTCACCACAGAGACCTGCAACTTATAAAGGTTCAAATAATTAAAATATAAAAAATTTTCAGCCCTAAGTAGAACCTATATAGCACACTATCTTCTTCAAAGACACTGAGATCATTGCAGAGTAGTGAGCAAAGAGGGAAAAAAGAATGCTTAACAGTGAGTGACAAGGAAACCATCTATTATGGAAAAAGCAGCACAGGTGCACATATGAATCCATAGACTCTGACAGCCCAATCAGACCAAATTCCAGTTTGGAAAGTGGAGCTGAGCATGAAGTTTCATCTCTAGCTAAGAAGCTCATTTCAGATTTTAGCTGCTGGGATCGAGTGTCTGTTTTCTTTTAAAGTGTAGTCGCTGATTAGTCAAACATACACCAATGGCAGGTCAGACATCCAAGATTATTTGAGCATCACAGATTGGATGTGATTAAGAAAAAAAATGACATGTAGTTTAGTGGGAAGGAAATGGTATGGATCCAGGATGAGTTAGAGCAAGGAAAGTAATTATAAATAAATAAAACAAAAGCCTTACATTCTAAGTTCTACCAAGTAAAACCTATATGGCCTACCTCATCCTGCAGATCAGCTAAGGTAGCAGTTTGTCAGGTCTCCCTCACAGAATGTTTAGGGAGCCTATTAGAGTGCCTGAAGATTGTATACCTTGCCATGTGGTTGAAGATGGGACTAAGCTAGAGAATGGAGCAGTTTCACTCTCTATTGTAGAAGCTGACTTGCTCAATCTCATCTCAGCACCTGAAGTCTCCCCTCAATGAAGAACATATAACATAGGACCCGACTCAGAAATTATCCCTGTGAGTACCAATTTATGAAATGCATAAATATACTTAATTCAGTGCCCAGCATATGGTTAGTGCCCAATTTATTTTTATTATGAATATTCTTCTTTGTAAGCACTTGACCCAGATTTGATTGGATGTCTAACCCAGATAAATTGTGCTGGACTCAGCATAAATCTGGAAAGCTTCTAGGCATCTTTGAATCTTACAAGATAATTCAAGGCAAGCTCAAGGGCAACTTGAGTCCCATAATCTAGATTCGTGCCATAATTCTGCCCATTGAAGAGCTAATGTTCTGATGTACTGGAAACAGCACAGTGAAACCTACAGAAAAGGAGAACTGGTCTAAGGGTTGGTCACTAATTACAAGACCAAATATGATCTTATAGTATAGATTTATTTTCTGCCTCTGTTTGCCTCAATGATTGTCTCAGCCTTTTATTTTTTTTTTAACCAGATGGAGTCAGAGACAGATTCCTATTATAATTCAGGATCTGTCAATAACTCACATACACTTCATTCTATAATGTGGATTCCCAAGTCACTTTCAACACCTTGCTTAACTTCATTTATTCACATTAAAAATAAAGATTTAAACACAAAGCACTGAAAGAGACTTGAAACTCCATCACCAAACAAAACAGACCAGTTAGTGACTTCACATGAGTTCTAAAATAATGTTAAAAGCAGGAGAAAAAAGGGTAAACTACATAAAACTTCACAGGAAAAAATATAGTATGTGTAATGAATGAAAGTTCAAAGTGCCATATGAAAATTAAAATGTAATGGGTGTCATTTATATATGTATGTATGTATATATGTATATATATATATATATATCAGTGGCATCAGAAAGTCTTCTTTAAACTGAAAATTAAAAGACATGTAGAATAAGCCAGATGCAAAGAGAGAAGCACAAAATCCTTTTTCTTTTTAATTAAACTTCTTTATTTTACATCCTCCCTCCTCTCCTTCCATTCCTTCCCCATCTTCCCTCGGCCCCCAAACCAATCCACTCTTCCTCTGTTTCTTTTCAAAATGAGGATATGAACAAAACATGGGATATCAGTTTGTGATAGGATGAAGTACCCCCTCCTCCTTGTTTTAAGGCTGGGCAAGGCAACCCAGTATGATGAATAGGTTTCCAAAACCCAGCCAAAGTGTTAGAGACACCCCTTGCTGTCACTGTTAGGAGCTATACAACTGTCACACAGATTAGTCTCATTCAGGCTCCCTGGTTGTCTGTTCAGGCTCTGTAAGCTTCTTTGAACCCAGGCTAGTTGATTCTGTGCATTCTCTTATGATGGCCTTGACCTCTCTGGCTCTTAAAATCATTCCTCCCTCTCTTCAGCAGAATTTCCCAAGGTCAGCTTAATATCTGGTTTTGGGTCTCTGCATCTTTTTCCATCAGTTACTGGATGAAGCACCTGAGATCCAAGCCATGGAGAGTAAGCCCACCCCTGACACTGCCTAGAGTACTAGGACCCAATGGTTTGATGGCCCAGAGACCTAGAAGACCTAGAATAGAACCAAATATGACTGGAGGAAAACAATGTCTAGTGGTATTTTGCTATACTCATAAATGAGTGCTTAACCCAATTGTCATCAGAGAAATAAGAATTGTAAAAACAGGAAGTAATATATACAACAGTCCTGAGTTGGACATTAGAAACAACCATCACAAGCTAGAACCTGGTGAGAAGGTTAGAAAGCAGGAGATGAGAACTGAAGGGAAGGCAGGAACAGATCTATCCACCTTTAAACCATAACTTCAATGCCACTCCCATGAGGCATGCCTACGTCACCACCTCATAAGAATTTACTGTTGTACTTTTTAGTTCATATCTCTGTTTTATTTGTTTTATAGAGTGCATGGTCACTGTTATGCATGCCTCTCTCCCTATTACTAGAGAACATGCAACTTTCTAACCTTTTCTCTGGCTTCCCAGACCCTGGTAACTTCATGCTTTCACTTCATAAATGATGATTTTTACTCTCTGACACACAAGGATGTTGAGGATTCAAGGCTAAGGAACATGATTTATGACATTCTTTTTAATAATTCTGGTTTGTATATCCAAGAAAAGGTAGAAAATTAACCTCATCTCTTCTTCTTCTACTTTCTCTTGGCACATGCTCAGAAAGGGAAAATGCTGGTAAGGCAATGTCTATTGTGTTTCTTTTTTAGCTAAAAGGCACAGAGCAAACTACTTAGAACATAGAGAGGAGATTTGAAAAAAAAAATAGAAACAGAATTTTTTTTTCCACAAAAAATGTGAAACAGATCTTTGACATTCTCATTGAGTGCAATATGCCCATCGTGTTTGTTTTATTTTTTTATCATTGACTATCACTATTTCTTCTCTATCCTCTCCAGCTGCGTTAGATAATTAATTTCTTATTACTGTTTCTTAATCTGAACAACAACTAATAGATATCACACCACAAATAATTTGATTCAAAGATAGTTGCTTTATGAGAGGAAATTATTGAGGGCTTCAAAGTATAATAAATAATCAATGCCCATGGGGTATTTTGAAGCTTGCAATTTAAAAACGAAATATAATACAAGAGATATACAAATCACCATGGACCATCAAGCCTGAGTATTTTACTGCAAAGTAATTTTAAGAAATACTGAAGATACTTTTTCAGTCACCCATCCTAGATAAAAGTTAGCTCATGTGTGCTTAACATATAGCAATATTAAAAGTCCCTCCAGCTAGCCATAGTCCTTCCCCAAATACAATTAATGATTTTGTGCCAGACTGCAAGTAAGATAAAATGTAATTCTGGAAGGTCAAGTGTCAGAATATAAGATGAGGCAATATTTCTCCCATTTTATTTACAATATTTTAGTATCACATTTTATAGAAGTTGGTACTCCATACTAACAAATGTTCTATAGTTGAAACTGAGAAATTTCTGAGTCAAATAAAAAACATGACTACTTTTTTTCATCTTTTAAGGAATATTTAATATTCAAATACACCACTAATAACATAGATTTGTATACCTTGTCTAATGTTGGCCAAATATATTTGAACTACAGATTTTCGTCTCATGTATATCTGTCATAATTGCTTATAATAATGAAGAGAAAGTGCACAAAGTTTTGTTCTTAATATAACTACATAAGTTGAAAATAGTCTCTAGAATGAGGAGGCTTGGGTTGAACTAGCTGCTGAATTATTAAAAATGATATTTTTAATTATGTACCTTAACCTTGAAACCTCAAAATCCTTGTGTGTCAAAGAGAGTGAAATCATCAGTTGCTATTTTACTGGCATACTGGGATGATTAAATATGTTAATAGAGAAGGAGGCCTTTTAAGAAGTGTGAGCACCGTATAATTCTTGTTTTTATTGTTAATAAAATCCTCTATAAAGACCAAGCACCCAGGGAAGGACACAAGCAAGCCTGTCTGTACAGTGAGAGTTGTGGCAGAAAGTAACTGAGGATAAGCAAGAGTTAAGACCATCAGCACTGATCATAAGCAATACAAATGTCCGTATCAGAGACATTGTTACTGGAGACACTCTGGTGGCCAGCTAGAGTCACTAGCTGAGTGCTTTTCTAAAAACTATGCTACTTGTTTAACAATTTTGGTTTTAAAACTGGAATTGAGGTTTTTCCAATAAGGAACTTTTACAGGTTACATAGCAAGTCAAGTCCGTCTATAATAACCCAAGGCCTGCTCTGTCTGGTTGAATCTGTTTTTGTTTTCATGACCAAGTGTTTGAATCTTCAGTCATATTTACCAGTGTATCTGCTTTCCCTAAGGTGTGTGCAGCCCATAGCCTATGAATAACATGATTACCAGCACACTATATTTATCACTTTAAGAAGGCATACAAAAGGTATACAGGAAGTAACCCAGTAGCAGAATATTTCCGCTGCATACGTGAGCCTCTCTGGACTTAGTCTTCTATTCTGGCAGGAAAATGATGGAGGAGAAGAGAGGGAAAGAAGAGGAATAAATAATGTAAAGTGGGGATGGAGAAGGGAAGGAAAGAGGCATGAAAGAAAGGAGGAAGAAAGAATGTTCGCTTTCACTTCAATAGAAACACAGAAAGAAGATTTCTAGGTCAAAAGGAAACCCTATTTTTAACTTTTGAGGAATTTCCCATATATGTTCAGCTTTTATGGAAAGCATTTTTGAAAGAGTGCACCAGTTTCAATTCCTTCAAACAGTGTAATGATCCACCACTTTTCCACATCCCCACAAACACCTATCTTCTTTCTATGGTCTTTTTTTATCATCTCATTCTAACCGGTGTGAAGTAATGTCTAATTATGGTTTTAATTTGCATTTCTTTGATAATTAGTTACTTTGAGCATTTTTCATTATGCAGTTGGCATTTGCAGGCCTTTTTTGAGAACTGTTTAATTGAGTCCTTTGCCCATTTTAAAAATGAAATTATTTTTTAGCTATTGAGTTTCTTTAGTTCTTTACGTATTTTGGATGTTCATTTCTTGTCAGACATATAGTTTAAAATATCTTTGTCGTTTGTAACTTTGTCTGCTCATTTCTGACCACTTCTTTTTCTGTGAATGTGGATGCATTTTAATGTTATCCCATTTGTCTCTGTTTGCCTTGTTGCCTGTGCTTTTGGGGGCATGTCTAAAAAAAAATCATCACCCAAACCAATATCATGAAAATTTTCTCTTATGTTTAATTCTAAAACTTTCACAGTTTTAAGGCTTGCATTTGTCTTCAATCCACTTAAATTTTTCTTTATGGGCATAATTTCATCATTAAGTAAAATGTGAATATCCAATTATCATTATATTATTTTTTGAAAATGCTATTCTTTTCTCATGCTTGTTAACTATATCCTTGTTAAAAATCCAAAAA
Source organism: Sigmodon hispidus (assembly GCA_004025045.1). Lineage (NCBI taxonomy): Eukaryota > Metazoa > Chordata > Mammalia > Rodentia > Cricetidae > Sigmodon > Sigmodon hispidus. The sequence continues at coordinate 45,403 of PVIH01015748.1, forward strand.
TTAACTGTAAATGTGGGGATATATTTCTAGTCAATTTTTCATCTTTAACCTATAAGATTTTGTTGCTGTTGCTGCTGCTGTTGTTTTAAGATCAATACATGCTGCTATGATTACTTTAACTTTGTAGCATATTTTGAAGACAGGTTTAGGATTCAGTGCATCTTTGTTCTCTTTGTTTAAGACTTCTTTGATTATTGGTGGTCTACTAATTTTTATGTTTTTGATCACTTTGCATTTATTTGACTTATATAAAAATGATCTAAATAAGAGACAAGTTATATTTTGTTAAAATATGGTTTATGAGATCATTTTTAACAACTTCTATGTGAACTTCCCACACCCATGAAAGTAGAAGCATCTTAAACAACAATAGAATTTAAAAATGCCTGCATCTCAATCCAAGATTCTTTGTTTTCTATTATGGAGAGCAAAAGCTACTGCTGAGAAAAGAGATATGAAGTCTAGTTGGAAAAAAGAAAAGAGATAGGCAGAGGAAATGAAGGGACACAAAACTGACAAGGGAGCATGGCAAAATTAAGTTATTTGAATATATAAATTTTTTTTCTTGAACATCTTTTTTGAAATAGAGACTTGTGTTCAAATCCTGGTACAAACATACATCAACTGTATGCACTTATGCAATTTATTCTTCTGAATTTTATAATCTCTGGCATAGATATAATTGTGGTGATATATTGTATATTTAATAAAATTAGTCTGAAATATCAAAGGACAAAGACATCTCTTCAGTTTTTTTTTTTTTTGTTTTTTTGAGATAGTTTTCTATGTAACAGTTCTGCCTGTCATGAGACTTGCTTTGTAGACCAGGCTAGCCTTGAACTCACAAAGATCCTCCTGTTTCTGCCTCCCAATGCTGGGACTAAAAGAGAACTCCACCACTGCCAGGCTTTTAGGCCTTAAACTCCTGGAGATGATGATGAGATTAGAGGTATGGGTCTCTACTTTCTGACCTTCATGATGACTGTGGAGGATTCTGTCCTCTAATAGAATATACATATAACATATGTATATTCTATATATAAGTAATATTAAGATAAGTATGTGTACACACATCTATCACAATGCCAGAACTACAATATGATCCCCAAGTTTATCTCTCCTCCTATCTTCTTAACCTTTTCATATCATTTCACTGACAATTCCATGTGGGATAACATTTACGGACAATAATTATCTGCAACTCCAAACCATACCGTTTTCTTTCTTTTTTTTCTTTTTATTATTATTATTATTATGAACAAAGAAGTCACACTTTGTATCCTTGTATATCCTTACAACCATACTGTTTTCATTCATTAGAGCAAATAAGGGATTCTCTCTGTACAGTAATTGTTCCAAGCAAACTGCAATCTTCCCATATTAGATGCTTCCCCTTATTGTTCTGCTGACAACACTGGAACCTTTTCCTGAAGACTGACTAATGCAACTCCATGCAAGATGGAAACACTTATGCAATTTTCTCATTAGCCTGATGAGACTTGTATACCACTTTTGCTTCCCACCCCCTTTAAAAAGAACCTCCAAAGGGTCTGCTCTTAACGGAGTCCCTGCAGAGGAGCTGTTTTTCTGAGGTTCATTCAAGCACTTCACAAATAACACAAAATTGGGTGAACAGAGCAGCTTTTCCAGGTCGTTAAACATTACTTAACTATTTTTCAAATGTTTCGGCATCAATAAAAATTCTCAAATGTTTTGGGTGCCAAGCAGTGGCTCCATTAATATTTTACACTCTGAATGTTTTAAAAAATCATTTATTCTGAAATCATCTGTCAACTTCTCTCGAAGAGCTTTGACTATTCCACCAGATGCCCGAGGTATCTGTGCAAAGTTTTGAGTAACTTCCTCCATTCCCACCTCTCTTGTGACTTTAGATACTGTACATAATCTCAGGAGCTGGCATTCCAGATACAGGAATAGAAAAAGACTCCTCCAGCAGAACTAGGTCCTAGCCAGTCTTTAAAAACAATACAGAACTATTCTCTCATTATAAGAGCACACACCTGACCTGTTAACTTGTAGCCCTCTATGTACGTACCCAGGGGTGGTACAGTAGTGTCACATAGTACACATATGATTAGGGCTATGGCAGTCCAGAATTATGTGAAATTTTTTCCTCAGGAAAAAGACAGCTCAGTGGACTGACGACTGTTGTAAAGTGATTTCTGGGCCCACACTGGCCAGAAGTTCAGACCTGCCTGTGACGGTTCTCCCCGCCAAATGACTCAAACACTTATATTAATTTCGTCCTGCTTGGCCTATGTCTCAGGCACATTTCTAGTTAGTTTCTTCATCTTAATTCAACCCATTCCCATTAATCTGTCTGGCCACATGGCCCGTGGCCCGTAGCTCACTTTTACATGTTCCTTCTTTGATTGCTGGATCAAGTCTGACTGACTCTGCCCTCCTCTACCTGTCTCTGATTTCCTGCCTATTCCCCTGGTGCTCCACACAGGCCAAAACATTTCCTTTATTTACAGAATACAGATGAACATATGCATCATAGACTACTTTCTCAATACAATAGTTATTTTTAGGTAGAGGTACACTTTAAAAAGACTTCATCTTTATCGACTGTATTTATTGAATGGTATAATATTAAGTACAAAAATTTTTACACTTTTTTTAGTTTTCTTTTTTTTTTCCTCCTTTATTTTGTATTTATTAAAAAAAAAAAACACAGTAAAAAGAATTTAAAATGTGGAAGAGTTAACAATAACCATATAGAGGATAAGAATGATAAGCATGGCTTATCAAGGGTAGACATACAAATAAGATTGCTACACCTATATTTTCTTTGTGTTCATCTTTCCCTCTGAATTTTTTTTTTTCCATCCCTGTATATCCTTATTCAAGGTCTCTTCCCCCTCCCAACACATCTGGTCACTTTTTTTTTTTTTTTTCCTCTGCAACTCCCCAT
>PVIH01015749.1:0-48329 GCA_004025045.1 Sigmodon hispidus
AGTTGCAGAGAAGAAAAATGACCAGATGTGGTGGGAGGGGGAAGGGACCTTGAATAAGGATATACAGGGATGGAAAAAAAAATTCAGAGGGAAAGCTGAACACAAAGAAAATATATGTGTAGCAATCTTATTTGCATTTCCACCCTTGATAAGCCATGCTTATGATTCTTATCCTCTGTATAGTTATTGTTAACTCTTCTACATTTTAAATTCTTTTTACTGTTTTTTTGATAAATACAAAATAAAGAAGGAAAAAAATATTCATGTTTTGTTAAATGTGTAATATATATCCACAATGTACAACAGGCCTTAAATTCAGAGAGCGATGCCTACATCTGTCTTTATAATGCTGGGATTAAAGGTGTGTACCACAGTACAAAATCCTCAGTCTTTCAATATGTATGCATTTCTGCTGCCTTGACAGATCAAGGTAAGGTAGTGTTGAGAACTGAAAACAGCTAAGTTTGTATAAGAACTAAAGTTATATTTTAAGTTTAAGTTACTGGGCTTAAGGAATCTATAAAACAAAAATACCTCTAACCTATAAGCCACCTTATTTATCTAAGGACCAATAACTTTCTGGAGAGCTGTGGGTTGTTGTTTATAGTGATGGTGATATATTGTGTATGTAATAAAAATCAGCCTGGAATATCAAAGAACAGAATCACCCACAGTCAAGCCATGAAGGTCAGAGAATGGTGATCCCACCTTTAATCCTTTTACCCAGGAGACAAAGATCTTTCTGGATTTCTGAGAGTTCAAGACCTAACAGCCAAGCAGTAGTAGCTCACACCTTGAATCCTAACTCCAGTTTATAATACAGAGTTGAACCAGGAAGTGAAACAGCTGGGCAGAGAAGGCAGGAGGAAGCAGAGATTCATGCATTCTGTAGAAGTGACCTGTCAGGCTGAGGACCCATGAAGATATAGCATTTACCCTGTTTGCCTTAAGAAGTTGACTGGGTGAGAACTGACTGTGGTCTGTTTCCTCTCTCTGATATTTCAGCTTTTCCCCCAATATCTTGCTCTGGGTTTTCATTATATGCTAACTAGAGTTGATGCAATAGTTGTTCATGTAAGATAACAAGCTGCATATTTTTACTCCTGTAAATAAGTTTGGTAATCACAACTGCACAGGATATACTTAATCACACCTGGATGGAAGGTACATAAGCAGGCCATAGAAGTATGTCAGGATGTATGTTTGCCCCCTATTGGTTGGAGGCAGGAAGCATGTAGCCTTGTGGGTTTTGGCTTTATAAGCCTTTGACTAATGTAATTTGGTGCCATACTCTAGGAATTCCAGGTGTGGACCTGGCCAGTGTCCATCATCCTGGCCAAATTTGGCTCAAAAATTATAGTAGTAGTAGTAGTAGTAGTAGTAGTCTTATTTTTAGCCCAGAGATTAACAGAAGACTCTTCAAAGACTTGAAAAAGGAAAAAGAAAAATAGCCCTTATGAAGAGGTTGGACTTGAGCTTCCAGAGTCTCCCTCTTTCTGTGTGCTTACTGTGTTTCCTCAACCCTAGTCAAGGCCTTTTTTGACTGGCTGATGTTGTCTTCTCATCTCTTTGTGTTTGAGATTTTCCTTGCTGCTAACCTATAGGACTGAAGACTTTTTTCTTGTCTTTTAATTCCTTAAGTGTCAGAGAACTAGCTTGCTTCAAATTTGGCTTATTCTCAACCAATGGAATCAACACATGCTGGTGTACATATAATCCCAGGGTTTAGGAGACTAAGCTATGAGAGTCAAGAGACTGAGGCCAGCCAGGTCTGTTAAAAAAACACTGAAGGACTGTGAAGGAAATGGAATTTGATACTTGTTCTCAGAAATATTAAGACATATCAAAACAAAGCCAGGTGTGATAGCACTCACCTCCATTTCAGAATTTAAGAGGCATAGGCTGGCAGATCTCTGTCAGTTCAGAGTCAGCTGAGTCTACATACAGTTCCAGGATAGTCAGGGCTATAAAGTGAGATCCTGTCCCTCCACATATAGCAAAAACAAACAACCCACATAAAAAATCTAAAATACATATAAAAATATAAAAGATATTACACATAAAAATCTTTAAAAATACTACAGAACCATGCTGGGGTGTACACTAACATGCGTACACAGAGAACCAAGAGAAGCACAAAATATGAAGAGTCATATGTCAAAAAGAATACATATACACACACCTTTAATCCCAATACTTGGGAGGCAGAGGCAGGTAGATCTTTGAGTTCAGCCTTGTCTATGTAGCAAGTTCCAAGACAGGTAGGGATACACAGGGAAATGCTGTCTCAAAACAAAACCAAGTATGTGACAGGTCTGCTGAGATAGCTCAGTGGTTAAGAGCATCTTCTATTTTGCAGAGGACCTAGGTTCCATTCCCAGTACACATCCCAGTTCACAGCCATATATAACTCCAGTTCCAGGGGACCCAATGACTTCCTTCCCCAGGTACCACACATGCATTCAGTACACACACATATATACAGGCAAACACATAAATGAAAACATGTGGACTACACGTCAACATGAGATCATGTGAGATAATACAGAGCTGCTCTCCATCAAAAGTAGTGAAAATCAGGTCTGGAGATATAATTCAGTGGTTTAAAGTACATGCTGCTCTTTCAGAGTACAGGAGTTTGTTTCTTAGCATTGACACACACTATGATTCACAGCCATCTGTACCTCTAGTTCTGGGGGTGAATATGCCTTCTACTGGCTTTTGTCAGCCCCAACCACAAGTGGTGTATATACATAGACATACGGTGAGCACAAATATATGAACTAAACACTCATACAAAAAAAATGAATCTAATTAAAAAAACTCTACTGAAACTCAGGAGCATAGAAGAAAACCTCTGAAAACAGTCATGAAAGACTATAGAAGGAGAGAAAAAAACCAAACATTTATTCAGGGCACTGTAACACTCAGTAAACAGAGAAATCATGTCTCATTACAAATCCAAGGCCACTCTGTTCCTCTCCTGTCAAAGGCAGTCACATGGAAACAACACTCCACACACTTGTTTAGTCAAGCACAGAGCTCCCTCTCTCCTAGTTCCCTGGTGTCAATTTCTTGGGAAGAGATAGATCTACTGGGGGAGGAAGTGTCAATGGACAGGTCTCTCACAAAGGTCACTCTCAGAACTTCTCTTTCAAGGTCAGTCCTAAAAGCTGGTTTGCTCGAGCTACAATCTCTGCACTATTATGTGGGGTGTGATGTTTTCAAAAAATACACTTTTGAATCTTCAAACACGGGTCCCCAAATCCACGGGTTCATGACACATCCTAGCCCAGCAACCTCTCCACGCTTATGGAATCGAGGTATGTGTGAATGATACCAACATTTGTTCTACTGAGATTTCAGGTGTTTGCTCAGATGACTAAAAGATGAACCTTCATTGGCCTCCTCAGACATTTATCGAGTGTGAATCTTCCGGTGTTTATACAGGCTAGAGCTACTGCAATACACTTTGTCACACTCCCTACATGCATACTGCTTTGCTACAATGTGAACTTTCATGTGTCTAATGAAGTTGTAACTTGAATTAAAGATTCTTCCACACTCATTGCACTTAAAAGGCTTGCCATGGGCTGTTAGATGTTCAATGAGGTCAGAGTTTTGGGTGAAATACTCCCCACATTCACTACAGCTGAAAGGCTTTTCTGCAGTGTGACTGTAGAAATGATTCAAAAGGCCTTCCCTGCTCCTGTAGGATTTCCCACATTCGCTGCACTCAAAAGGCATTTCTCCAGTGTGAAATCGATAATGAACTTTCAGGCCTTCCCTGCTTCTGTATGATTTCCCACATTCGCTGCACTTAAAAGGCATTTCTCCTGTGTGAAGTCCTTGATGGGAAATAAGGGAGATATTATGCTTGAAGGCTTTGCCACATTCACTGCACCTATAGGGCTTTTCTCCAGTGTGCATTCTGAAATGCTTAATGAGAAAGGCTTTTTGGCTGAAAGATTTCCCACATTCACTGCACTGAAAAGGCTTTTCTCCAGTGTGTATCTTCCAGTGCCGATTAAGGTGAGATATACTTGTAAAGACTTTGCCACAGTAAGTGCATTTGCAGTTTTTCTTTTCAGTGTGAATGGCCTCTCCATTCTCAGTACTTTTGGATGTCTCTCCACCAATGGAAGCCACCTGATGGCTGAGAAGACCCGAGGAAGTCTGGAGGATCATTGCATTGTCTGCACTTAGTAAGGGTGTCTCAGCACAGTTCAGCATTTGCTGTTGAAGCATGGGTGAACTAAGATCTCCTTCCACGGAAACACTCTGCTCAAAAGGGGAAGTTTCACTCTCCACTTTGATCCAACAACCTGAACAGAAAGAAATACTGATGAATGGCCTGGAAATTCTCAAGTACAGACAGACAGCACATATTACTAACAGTGTTCTGAGATTTCTTTCAGAATGAGGGGGCTAGTTTAGGGTGGTAAAGACCCAGGCCATGCTGACTTTGTCAATATCACAGGGCCTAGGGACCTTAGGGACAGCAAGAATACAAGCATGGAGTGAATCACGGGGAGAAGTGCTGTGAACCTTAACACTGTCCTCAGATATAGCTTTCTACAAGCCTCAGCTGCTGAAGATGCAGGACACAGTGCAGAGGGCTGCCTAGGTCCCCTAAGCCATGGTAACTGAAGAACCTGCATTGAAGGACTGCTCTAGGTATAATACACACTAATACAATCAAGGAAAGTCTGAGTTATACAGTGTTGTAAGGCAACAGGCAAAACATACAAGACTGATACATGGGGACAGTCGGGTTCAGAAATAAGAGGTGCAATCTCCACCCTCCAAGTACCTGTCCACAAACAGGGAGTCATGAATCTTAGTGCAGGTGTGGAGAGATCTCCACAAGATTCCACTGGAGTTACATCCTCTATCCCAGAGAGTTCAAGTCCTAAAGGAAAATGATATAAGGGGTGAGTATTCCATACAAGGACTGACTGATCCTCCAACCCATAATAATCCAAAGTAAAGAAGCCTAGTGAAAAGAGTCCTTATAAGAGTATCTTGCAAGAAAAGCATCAAATAATGAGCCCACCAGTGCCACAATTTCTGCCACCTGCAGACACAAGGCATGTCACCTAGAAGAAGAGAGAAGTATCTGGGTCACAAAGATGCCATGTATTTATAGTGCCACCAGCTAAGGGAAGACTGATCACTGTTAAGACTCCCAACCCCCTGGTGGTGCCAATCATTAATTTCAGCACTTGGAAGGCAGAGGCAGGAGGATCTCACTGAGTTTCAGCAAGCATGGGCAATAGAGCAAGTTCCAGGAAACCTTGCATCACCCACCACACAAACAAATCCTCTCATCCCAAACTGATTCCTGTTTGCCTTTACTGTTCTGAAGAGAGAAAAGGTTTTGTGTAACAAGCCTGTGTCAATAACCTGTATTTTCAACTACAGGACAGTGTGGGGAAAGACTGAATATTCACAGGCCAGCTTTGAGCTAAACCCATACAGATAAGCTCTAACAGTACTGGGGGAGGGGCTTACTCAGTGAGGACACAAGTGCAAAGATCTCCGTCATCACCGTCTGGTACAGGAGCCTTTGGGAGTCATCAAGCAGTTTCCATTCCTCCCAGGAGAAGTACACAGCCACATCCTCAAAGGACACACAGCCCTGCCACAATAGGGAAAGCTGAGTTTATATGCAGCCTCCTTGTCAGGGACTCTTGTCATCCTCAAGACAGTCATTCTCACTTAGCTAAGCTCTGAATCTATGACATCCAGTCTGTCCTCAAGGTCCCACCAATCACTCTATTCAGACTCAGCAAAACCAGGCAGGTGGACAGATGATGCCTCAGTTACTTTTCTATTACTGTGAAGAGACACTATGATCAAGGCAACTTACAGAACAAAGAGTTTATTGGGGGCTTACAATCCAGAAAGTGAGTCCATGACCCTCATGGCAGCAGGTATGCCTGGCACGGGAGCAGTAGCTGAGAGCTTCCATCCTGTACCATAGGTATCAGGCAGAGTGAGTGAACTGGGAATGAAACCTATAAGCCCTCCCCAAGTGCCACACCTCCTCCAGCAAGGACATACCTCATAGTCCTCCCCAAATGGTTCTGCCATTGGGGACCAAGTATTCAAGTCTATGAGCCTATGGGGGCATTTGCATTGAAACCACCACAGCTGGAGTCAATTCAAGACTGATGGATGCCATGGAAAGGCTCTCCTTTCTATTAGGGAATTCACATGACTCCTCCCAATCATCTGCCTCACACAGAACATGTTTGGGTCACTGTTGTCCACTATGTCCCAGGCAGGAAGGCCAGGAAGACATCTATACATATTCCCACAGCATACACATCAATCTTCACACTGAACTTCCATTTTCATCTCAATATGCAAGCCCAGCCCTCAGCTACTGTGCTACCCACAACTCCTACCTTCCACTAAATCCAGCAGACCTCATGCACATCCCAGAACTTCTCAGCATCCCAACCCACCTCACTTCCAGGCATCCTCTAATGCTCATCCCTGGAACTTTAAGACCTCTGGAACTTAAGCCAATGGTTGCCATAAATGGAAACCTGGCCATGTATTCTCCGCTGTAGACATGGAACCTTACATGAGCACTTGCCAAGAAATTCAATGGAATGACACAGAGAATCCCCAAGCATAGAGTCTCAGGACACAACAGTCACAGAGGTCTCTTATGTGAAAACTGAGGAATGTACCTCCTGGGCACCATCCACTTACCTCTTCTTGGTTGGCAGGTTTCACTGAATAATGGGAAACCTGTCAAAAAACAAGGTTGAGTAACAAATGAGGGTGTTGTATTCCAAAGGTTCATCCAAGTCCCCTCTCATATCTGTAGTCAGGTACACCTAACTGCCCCACAGGCTTCATACTTTAATGGTGTCTCTTACTGGGTGACCATGGACAAGGAATTAATTTTATTAGTTTGTTTTCTGAGGATAAGAATGGCAGCTTGTCTTATTTACTGTTCTATTGCTGTGAAGAAACACCATGACCTAAGCAACTGTTATAAATGCATTGAAGTTGGGTTTGCTTATAGTTCTATAGGGTTAGTCCATTATTATCAGGGTAGAAAGCAGAGAGACATGGCACTAGTGCAGTAGCTAAGGGCTTTACCTCCTGATATAAAAGCAGGAGAGAGAGAGAGAGAAGGAATATGACAGTGGCAGACTTTCCCACACAACCAGGCTACCCCTCCTAATCTTTCTCAAACAGTGCCACTCCCTAGTGACTAAGCATTCAAATACATGTGTCTATGGAGGCCATTCTCCTCTGAACCACCACACAGTTCTAGTTGAAAAGGAAAATCATTGCATCAAACTCAGTACTACGTGACAAGTACTCAGTCCAGGCTTTTTTGGAGCCAATGACAAATGCTTGTGTCAAGGGTTTCACAAACACTTAAATAATTATTCAAAAAGTATGGTTTTATCCACATACATTTAATTAAGAACTTAAGAGCTAGTGATACTTAACACAGTGGACTTTATTGAAACTATGAGTGTTTACACATAAAATATTTTTAAAAATTAAAGGAAAGAAAAAAAAAGTACTTCTTTTAAATATATCAAAGAGGCCAGAGGTGGAAAGCCATGCCTTTAATCCCATCACTCTGAAGGATATTTGTGAGTTTGATGTCAGTCTGTTCTATATAGCAAGTTCCAGGTCGGCCAGTACTACTTTCTCAGAGAGGGGGAAAAAATCTATCAGCTCTCTGAATACTACTCTCCACCTCTATGGTCTACACCTTGCATTAGTCCACAGGATATACCCAAAGATTCAAAGTTCTCTGACTCTACCCAAATCATCTCATCCATGGCCAGTATCCTCCCCTCCGGGGTGGGGAGATTTGAAGAAGTCTGAATAGATCGAGTCTCTCCTCTATACAGCTCTTCCATGGCCACCAGCATCTCCACAAAAAAGAGCTTCCTAGGCGCCCTGTGCCCTTTCCCTCCTCTGATGCCAGCAGGGGTCACTCAAGGGCTTTTTCTATCTTTCAGCTCAAGAGGGCCTGCAAGCCTTTGGATGTATAGTTTACCAGACATGAGCCAGAGGGGATCGTTTTTACTAGCACACAGATGTCAGCAACAAGAACCACATCCACCAGTGTCCTACAGCCGGGGACACGGGGCCTGCCCTATTGGCTCTGACCCAGATCTCAAAGCTCTAGAACTCAGGTAGGCAGGCGATCTCGAGGTACTCACCTGGGGCAAGGCTCCACCCGCAGCCTCCACAATCACCATCGGGCTCCATAGAATGGTGGGGCCCTGGGACATGGTTTATCCCTACTCCAAGCCTGGATCAGATCACACAGGTCGTCACAAACCTCAGATTCGTCTCTGTGACAAGGACAAGCGCTCCTAACGCTCTGGTTTTCCTGTCATGGCCAACGCAGATGACAACCAAACTGAAGGGTCCAGGAAGTTACAAAGAAATCTCCTTCACGTAAAGCCCAAAGTCCCGCCCAACGGTTCTTGTCGTCACGGAACTACTGATTTTCATTGGTTGAGCTTCTTGCAATGTTTTCTGGGCAATGTAGTTCAAATAGGATTACCAGTCAGCTCTTAATACAACTGCCCAGATGGATGAGATTCAGTTTTCATGAATTCGTGGGACTGGTGTGGAGAATATTGTAATTATAGAAGTGTCAATATTTTCTACATGAGGTAAATTGGGTGTGGATTAGAAATAGGAGGAGCTGAGTTACAAGGCCAAGCTTGCTGGAATTCTTCCAAATTATAGAACTGCAGGTAGAGCTCCGTGTGTTAGAAGCCAGTCTGTTGCTTGGCGGTGGTGGCACATGCCTTTAATCCTAGCACTCGAAAAGCAGAGGTAGGCAGACCATTGCCTACCTCTTGTAGAGCCTGTTCTAGAACTTGCTCTATAGACCAGGCTGGTCTGCCTCGAACTCACAGAGATCCGCCAGCCTCTGCTCCCCAAGTGCTGGGATTAGACGTTTCTCATTTTTACACACCAATATGGAGTCGTCGTCAGGAATAACTTCTCTCTTGTGTACCCCCGTGCAAAGGGAAATTTGGGGATGGACAACAAAATTCAGTTTTGGAAACCACCTTGTTGTGTTGTGACATCACGGATAGGCTTCAGAAGGAAAGACTCGGGCAGCAGCTGCTCAGGGAAATGGGAAAACTGGTGCATCTGTAAACATGGCAGTGCTCCCGTTAATTTCTTGCATATCTCTCCTCCACTTTCCATTTTTACAACTGTCCTGGTCTCCGTGGTGCATGCTGTCTGAACTACATTACCCAGAGGAGACTGCGCCGAAAAACCAGATGGTTAGACAGCTACAGAGACATACATTTTTAATTCTAGCACTTGGGAGGTGAATCTCTGAGTTCAAGACTAACCTGGTCTAAAGAGCAAGTTCCAGGACAGCCAGTACTACACAAGAACCCCTCCTCCCACCACCACCACAAGAAAATTCATAAGATAGGAAGGTGGGAGATGAGAGAAGTCTTGTCCTCTGGTACCTAAACAGGTCAGAAACCTGCATCACCATGGTGTGGCTGGTTCTAAGCCTTGGGTAAGAATGTCCTTGTACATATTCCTTCCTCTCTGGGTAGTCTGTTCGGCTGGTCTGGGGACTTTGGATGACTTGATAAATGATCCCTGACCTACTTAATTGTTACTGCACCCTGGGGTCTGGGCCTAGGCTGATGTTACTGATTGTGATCTGTTCTTATTTACTTTACTCTTTTAAAGATTGTGTTTACTTTCTGTGACATTGTTGTTCCTGCAAACATGGTGAGTATTCCTAAAACCTATGTTTTCTACAATAAATGTGGCAAGCACCAGCTCCACAAAGTAACACAGGACAAAAGGAGAAGGACTCTTTGTACATCTAAGAAAAGTAGCCTCATGAGAAAATAGACTGGTGATGGTGGGCAGACAAAGCCTGCTTTCTTCAATAAGGCTGACAAAACAAACAAACAAACAAACAAACAAACAAACAAACAAACTGGTGAGCTGTTTCTTCAGCCTCTTTTGAGTTTTATTTCTTTGTTTTGTTATCTAGTGGGTTAAACCAGGGCCATGTGTTGACCATCTACTTGAAGCTATTCACTAGGGCTCCTTGGGCTCAATAGTGGGTAGACATCCAATAACTTCCCTTCTTCCAAATTCTATCTATCGCCTATGGTTCTCCAGTGAAAAGTATGTACCTCTGAAAAACTCCCCAGTTCATTCCTATTGATGGTTCCATTCTTGTGCAAACCCTGGACAGATACCAGAAGATGGTGTGGCTTTGTTATTGGGATCATGATGTCTTGCCCAGAGGGTGACATTTCACAACCCTTTCTCTTACATTCTGTCTCCTCTTCTTCAGCATCCCTTAGACTCCCAGAGACTAAGATAAACACCTTCTCCAGGGATGAGCATTTGCCTCTAACTTATCATCAGCACCTTAGGCAAACAAGAGCCTCTCCATTTACTTGGATTCACACCAATTCTCTGATTAAGGCTGAGTGGCGTAGCATTTATTATGAATATATACATGCATTTAGTAGCAAGCTTTATGCTCTGTCTATTAGCTAAACAACAGTATTAAATTCTAGTCTGAGGTCTGTGACCTCCTCAACCATGAGTTTTAACTAGGTTAACAGTGCCAGGCATGGCTTCTCTCCTTGGGAGTGGGCCTAAAATCCCATCAAAAAGTGGTTATTTACCCCTAAGTCATGCCAGTATTTCACAAGTGTGCACATTGGAAGCAATAGGTTTTCAAACAATAGCCTTAATACTGAGTGAGAGATATCTCTTTATGAGTTGTTAGTCAGGGAAGCTTCAGAAGCATCCAAAAAATTTGTAAATTTCTGTCACTACTCTTAGATGATTACCAGAGCTAAAGAGTAAAACTCTAAAGCTGAAGACAATACACACCTTTGATTCCAAGTTATCCCTGTGGACTTTTTGTTTGTTTATTGTTGGGTTTCTGATACAGGGATTCTCTGTAGCTCTGGCTGGCCTGGAATTCCTGATGTAAATCAGGCTGGCCATAAGCTCAGAGATCCACCTGCTATGGCTGGAGTTAAAGGCATGTACCATCACCCCCATTGGAGTTATTTTTTAAAGATTAATCTGTGTGTATTGGTGTGTGAATCTGCATCTTGGTGTGTGGACTGAGTCCAGCTACAGTGCCTTCTTTGCCATCATGAACTCCCTGCTCTGAAACATAAACCAGATAATATAAATCTCAAGTCCCCTATGTTGTATATAGTAAATATTCTGTCATGTCAGTGAGAAATGTCTTAGATTTAATTTAGTTAATGCAGCGCTTAGAATTACAGCCCTCCTTTAGAATTGCCTATTATGTTGTTATATGTCTATTATTAAAACAAGTATCTTGGATGTTCCTTTTTCTTTTCTTTCTTCATTTTACATTTTTAAGCAGGGTCTCTCTATGTGCCCCTGGCTGTTCTAGAACTCTGTATAAAACAGCAGGCTGGCTTCAAATTCAGAGATCTGTTTGCTTCTGCCTCCCAAGGGCTTAGGATAAAATCTTGAGCCCACATTGCCCTGCAGTAAGTGGTATTTTCATTTGCATTTGATTTTAAGAATTAAGATTTTTTTCTTTTAATTATTCATTGATCCATTGGTCACCTAAGAGCAGTGTCCAGTTGTCTTTTCTTTGCATAGTTTTTATTGTTTTTATTGTTGCCATTTGTTTTTATTTTACTGTGATAGGAATAGATTCAAGTAATAATTTTTATTCTTTTGTAATTGTTAAGATATCATTTATTATAGGTGTTGTGGCCCACACCTTTAATGGCAGTACTTGACAGGCTGAGGCAGGTGAATCTCTATGTGTTTGAGGTGAGCCTGTTCTCCAAAGTGAGTTTCAGGTCAGCCAGGGCAGTTTCACAGAGAAACCTTGTCTCCAAAAACCAAACCAAACCAACCAAGCAACCAGCCAACCAAAAGATATAATCTACAGTATGATCCAAGTTAGAACATGTTCCATGGGATGCTGAGAATTTATTTTTAATAGTTTTTGCTTGAAATATTGTTTTTTAAATTTTAATGTGTAAAAATAGCTATACACATTAAAATTTAAAAAACAATCTTTCCAGCCCATTTTGTTTTTGAATTATTTTTTATATCTAGGGGATAGGTCTGTTAAATTCATCCACTATGAATGTCTCTGTACATGTCTATCTGCTCATGTCTAGCAATGTTAATTTTAGAAAAATCATATACCTAAATCAGTATATATTTATTCATTACTCCAAGTTCTTAACAGATTGTTCCTCATATTAGTATGTTGTAGCATGTCTTATCTAATTCAATCTTAGATAAGGTATAATTTACCAGATGTAAGTTTAACTGCTCATGGTTAATTTTTGTCTTCCTTGTGCTTTGTACATTGTTTACATTTTATATTATCAGTCTCCTTGCTAGTGATTTCTTTATTGTAGACAAAAATCAGTCAGCTCTTGCTTTGAATCCACAAAGTTGGTCTTTGTCTTATAACTAGAGAGCTCAGACTATTAGTAGATAGGTTAATTACTGGGGACTACTTCTTGATTCTGGTAATTTTTTGGTTGTTTATGTTTGGTTGGGTTGTTCATTTCTTTCTCTTCTCTTTCTTGTTAGAATTTGCTGATTTTGTGAGTGGACAAGATTGATTCCTGGTTCTTCTTTATTTATATCTCCATCTCTTTCTTGAACACTCACGATTAAGAAAGTCTTCCTTCAAACAAAACATACTGATGCATGGCTGTAAGCCCAGAATTTGGGATTTGAAGGAATACTATTTGAAGATGGCATTCAAGGACATCCTCAGTGATAAAATGATGCACCTTTTTGCAGTGGTTCTCAACCTGTGGGTGTCAAACAGCCCTTTCACAGGGCTCACCTAAGACCATCAGAAAATAGATATTTACATTATGGTCCATAACAGTAGCATCATTACAGTTATGAAATAGCAATGAAAATAATTTCATGGTTGGGGTCACAACAACATGAGGAACTGTGTTAAGGAGTCACGTAATCAGGAAGGTTGAGAACCACTGCTTTAGTATATGCTCAGTTTTCATTCTATTTTCTTTCATGCATCATGAGGCTTGCTTGTTGCTAGGCTTTGCCCACAAATGTCTCATGTTTATTTGCTGTCTCAGGATCCACTTGCTGTTTTTGGAAAGCACTCAACTGTGGGTAAAGCCCAGTGCATACCAGGCAAAATATAAGGCCACCATTATCTCACATCATACTACAGGCCTCTACAGGAGATCCTGCCCTTCAGTTTGAGAAAGCATGAATGGGCAGAAGTCTGTGCAGACACTAGGAGATTCTATGCCACATGCTTCTGTTCATGGACATAATTATACTCTATATATTAGGAATGAATGTAGTTATACATTCATAATTTAAAAATTCTTACTCTTTAGAGGAAAAAAAAAACTTAAATCGGCAAGTTAGCTAAATGTCTAAGCCTTGGAAAATCAAAGGAAATAGCTCGGCTTGTATACATTCATAATTTAAAAATTCTTACTCTTTAGAGGAAAAAAAAAAACTTAAATCGGCAAGTTAGCTAAATGTCTAAGCCTTGGAAAATCAAAGGAAATAGCTCGGCTTGTTGGCACTCAGGCAATCTCAGTTCTCAGGGGACTTGGGGAGGAGAAACAAGGGTTTGAAGAGATCCTGGGATCAACAGTGATTCTCTGTCAGAAAATAAAAAAATAAAAATAAAATTCATAGACTTTGATATGTGCGCCATTTGTTGTAAAAGGTTCTGGCCCAGACTTTTTGAGCCTGGACCAAAGGTTTAGTCTTACTCTTGGCCCCGCTTTGCCTCAAATAATCACACACAGGCTTATATTACTTTTACGCTGACTGACCTAGGGCCCAGGCATATAACTTGCTAGCTCCTTCATCTGAACTCAACCTATCTTGTTCAGCTGCATGGTTCGATACCTTTTCTCAGAGCAGCATTTCAGCTTCTTTCCTCTGTGTCTGTTGCCGTCTCCTCCTCATCCGGTCTGTGGTGGCTCTCCGGCATCTGTCTGTCATCTGAGTCTGCTCTGAGATATTCCTGAGTTTTCTTAACCTTGTAGCCCCACCCTCACTTCCTGTTTGCCTTTGGCCAATCAGCTTTTTATTAAACCTATAGGTGGGGCAAATATTTGCATCATCACCAGCATAATTCTCCTACATTGTGACACTTAGGAATATGCCAGTCATGAAGACTATACAGCAAACAATCATTCATTCCAGGAACTGCAACATTCAATGAGAAAAAAAAGTGCAAACAAACAACAATAATAAAAATGATGTCTTATTTAAAGAGCCCACTCTGTTCTCCTATTCAAACTCAGTAACATGGAAACTCCACTCCAAGATGGTGCAGTAAAAAACACAGGGCTTGCCTTAGTGGTGGTGGGTGCATGTGCCTTTAATTTCAGCACCTGAGGGGCAGAGGCAGGTGATCTCTGAGTTCAAGGCTAGCCTTATCTACAGAGCTAGTTCCAGGAAGGGTAAGGCTACACAGAGAAAGTCTATGTCTTTTGGGGGAATAGGAAGATGGCAATAATTCTCATCTTGTCCCAAGTATTCTACCTGTTGAGTAGCTTTCAATGAATGGCTCCCTCAAAGAGTTCAATCTCAAGACTGATACTGTTCAAAATCTGGTTCACTCCTAAGGTTGAACAGGATTAGCCAATGGCTGAAGCTTTTCTCTGCATTCACAGACCTATCTGGGTTGTATGTATATTACTAATAAGAACAGACATTTACTCAAAGTTTTTACCAGAATCAGTGGGTTCATTGATGCATCTCAACAATGTGGCTTCTCCAGTTCAATAGGACAGAAGTGTGGGTGATGGCTCCTCACATTTAAAATATTCTTGGCTTTTGTCCAGTGAGCATTTTCTTGTGTATGTACTTACAACAGCAGATGATGAAAATGATATTCCATGTTTATGGCATCCAATACTTCTTTCTATTCAGCGTGAGTCTTCCGGTGTCTAGATAGTCCTGTCCTGTAGCAAAACACTTTCCCACATTCCTTGCACTCATGATGCTTTGCTGCAGTGTGAAATCTCTGATGTTTAATGAGGCTGCACCTCACTATGAAGGATCTCCCACACACATTACACTTAAAAGGTTTTCCTCTGTTGTGAACTTTTCGGTGTTTCACGAGGTGTGAGTTTTTTTTAAAACACTTCCTGCATTCACTGCACTCAAAAGGCCTTTCTCCAGTGTGTACTCGGATGTGGTAAACGAGGCTGGATCTTTCCCTAAACAATTTCCCACACTCGCTGCACTTGTAAGGGTTTTCTCCAGTATGAACTCGATTATGACGTATGAGGCTGGATTTGTTTATATATGATTCCCCACAGTGGCTGCACTTGTAAGGTTTTTCTCCAGTGTGAAGTCTTTGATGTCCAACAAGGGAGCGGTTATGTTTGAAATATTTGCCACATTCACTGCATTGGAAAGGCTTCTCTCCAGTGTGAACTTTGACATGCTGATTTAGATCAGCCTTTTGAATGAAGGATTTCTCACAATCAGTGCACTTAAAAGGCTTTTCTCCAGTGTGTGTCCTCCGGTGTCGAATAAGCAGAGACTTGCAACTGAAGGATTTGCCACAATCACAACATTTGCAGTTATTCTTCTTACTGTGAATGGCCTTTTTTCTCTCAGTGCTCCTGGGCGGCTCCTTACTACGGTGAGTCACATGATGCCCCAGAGAATCTGAGGGAGTCTGGAGGTCCAATCCAATGTCTGTGTTTTTTAAACTCTCCCCTGAAATGTTACTTTTCTTGCTCTTCTCAAGTGGAATCCTGCTCCCTGCTCTCTGTAAGGATTTCTCAACACAGTTCAGCTGCTGCTGTTGGAGCACAGTCACACTCAGCTCTCTTTCCATGGAAATGTTCTGTTCACAAGGCATCTTTTCAACTTCAACTCCTTTGCAGCAACACGAACATAGACAAACAATGATAAAGAATATATAGACTATGAAATGGCAATTCACACATATGATCAGTACCTGAGACTTCTCACAGAAACTTCAAGGTGGGAAGGGCATACTGCAATGAAGCTGGAAGCTCCCTGTCCCAGGAAACCTCCTGAGCAACAACAGGAGAATGGTATGCATCATCAGGAGGAGTGGTGCAGACCTGAGCTCCTTTCTTAGAACATGGCATTCTGCAGGGCTTCAGTTGTTGGAGACTATTTTGGTTGGTTTTTTTTCTGTTTAGCACAAATTAGGATCATCTGAGAACAGGGAACCTCAATTGTAAAAGTGCTTCCATAATAACAAAGTGTCTTTTTGTATATTAAGATTTGATGTAAGTGAGCCTGGCTCATAGTGGGTGGTGCCACCCCTGATCAGGTGACCCTGCCTGAGCAAGCCATGAGAAGAGGCAAGCCAGGAAGGAGTGCTCCTTCATGGCCTCTGCTTCAGTTCCTGCCTTAATTATTCGTAGTGATGGACTGTTACTGGGAAATGTAAGATGAAATAGACCCTTTCCTCTTCAAGTTGCTTTTGGTCCTGGTTTTATCACAGTAATAAAAACTGTAAGACAGATTGTTAACTCAATGCAGAAGGCTGTGTCTATGCCCACTAAAGACAACACCCAAAGAATCTGTGTTCAAGGACTGCTTAGTGGACTTGGGCACACTAACAACACAAGGGAAATCAGTGTTATATAGGGAAGCAGACAAAACACACCAGACTCATAGGTAAGAGAGAGCCCTGGCACTAAAATAAGAGCAATGACTTGTGGACAACTGGGCAAACATAGACAAGTGGACTCTACCATGGCCCTTTGCCGAAACATCAGAACCAACAGAAATATATTTTAGGCTAGAGAGATGGCTCAGAAGTTAAGAGCACTGACTGCTCTTCTAAAGGTCCTGAGTTCAATTCCCAGCAACCACATGGTGGCTCACAATCATCTATGATGACATCTGGTGCCCTTTTCTGTATACTTAAAAATAAATAAATTAAAAAAGAAATATATTTTATATAAATCCATCCAGAGTGCATATATTAGCAACTTCAACCCTCAAAGTATCTGTCCACATACTTGGAGTCAGCAATCTCAGTGCAGGGATGAAAGGATCTCCTGAAGACTCCAGATGAGTAATGTCACAGGTCCCAGAAGGTATGAGTCCTAAAATAAAGAGAAGGACAGGTAAATGTCCCATACCAAGTCAGAGTGATGTAACTCATGGCAATCTACAGAGGGGGAAAACAACTAATGACAAAGACTCTTGGAGAGATCTTTCCAGAAAATTCACCACATAGTGTCCATATCAGTGCCACAATTCCATAGGCAACCCAAGTCTCCTAGAGGAAGGGAACAGTACCTGGGTCATAGGAATGCAATATATTTACTATGTCATGGAGAGGTCATCAGTGTGAACTCTATGAACTTAGTATAAGATTCCTCAGTCCAGGATGCTTCCTTTGTGTCTTTGCTGTACTTAAGAGAAAAAAGATGGTAGTGTACCCTGCCAAAGTCTTTTAAGCTGTATTTCCTACTCCAAAACAGTGGAGAATGAGTCAATGGTCCATGGACCAATTTAGGAAGGAGAGCTCTCGCTCTAGAAAAGGAGCCAAGGGGCTGGAGAGATGGCTCAGCGGTTAAGAGCACCTTCTGCTCTTCCAGAGGATCCGGGTTCGATTCCCAGCACCCACATGGCAGCTAACAACTGTCTGTAGTTCCAGTTCCACGCAAATACCAAGGCAAATAAATAAATAAAATAAAGGTTTAAAAAAAAATAAAATAAAAAAAAGAAAAGGAGCCAAGACAGATAGGATGCTCTTACAGAATGGGTGTTGGGAGACTTACCCAATGAGGACATGAGAAGAAAGACCTCCATCATCACATGGTGGTATAGACGCCTCTGAGAGCCATCAAGCAGTGTCCATTCCTCCCTCAGGAAGTAGATAGCCACGTCCTTAAAAGCCACATAATGCTGCTACAACAGAGCATTGAGTTAATAATAATAAAAAAGTCTCCTTCCCTTGGACTTTTGACATACCCAAAACACCTCCTCTCACCTAGCTTCCTTTTCCAGAGGGCGCCAGGCTCTTCATCTACTGATACTCAGTCTCTACTCAAGGTTGCAATGAGCACTGTATTTAGCACCAGTCAACAGAATGCTTCCATGACCTCTGCATCAGTTTCTGCCTTCTTGCCCTGTTTGAATTATTGTTCTGATTTCCTTTGATGATGAACAGTGCTGTACAAGTGTAAACCCTTTCCTCCTCAAATGGCTTTGGCTGTGATGTTTTGTCACAGCAATAGAAACCCTAAGACAGCCAAATAAACCCTTTAATCCAAAGTTTGGTTTTGATCATGGCCATTACTACAGCAAGAATACAAACACAGCCCATTATAGAGTAATTTGTGTTACATGCGTGCATATTAAGAAACATCTATATTAGTGGGTTTCTATATGAATTTTTATTTGTTTGCTCATTTTTTTGTTTGTTTGTTTTTGATATAGTTTCTCTCTACATAGCCCTGGCTGTTCTGGAACTCACTATGTTAATCAGGCTGTCCTAAAACTCACTATGTAGACTAGGCTGGCTTTGATCTCATGGAAATCCACCTGCTTCTGCCTCCAGAGTGCTAGGATTAAAGGTGTGTACCACTACACCTAGCTTCCATATGATCTCTCAAAAAGCCTATAGTACTATATATCTCTTCCCCAATCCTGTCTCTACTGTTACCTCCCATCCCACCTCAATTGAACTCTTATTGTTTCATCATTCCCCTTTATTCCTTTATACTACACCATCCTACCTCTCCTCCCTTGAAAGCCCCTACATGTCAATTTCCTAACCTCTCTGGGTTCTCCAAATATAATACACACATCTGAAGATTCAAAGTTAACATCCACAAATAAAAGAAAATAGACAACATTTCTCTTTCTGGAAATAGGTTACCTCACTCCAAATAACCATTCACCTGTTTACTTGTGTATTTTATGATTTTGTTTTTCTTAACAGTGGAATAATAGTCTATTGTAAAAATGTACCACATTTTCATTATCCAGTATCAGTTGAGGAACATCTAGACTGTTTCTATTTCTGGCTATTGCAAAGAGAATAGCAAGGAACATGGATTTACTAATCAACCACTTTCTAATGCGACTTAAGTACTGCCCCACAAGATGAATTACAATCCTGACACAATTCTGGGGCCAGGAATCTCTGTCTACACAGGCCCTAGGCCCTGGAGGAGAACCTACTATTATTCTGCTACACAGACATGGTATTAACCTGACTCTCAATGCCTTATTGTTATACCCATAGATCATTCATCTTTCAACCTTCATCAGAGAAGCTGTTTGCAGAAAATGGTAATCAATACAATGACTCACAACTAGCCTAGATGCAAAGAATAAGATTTTGAAATGCTTAGTCCTGCACTAACCCCTTTCCCCATGGCTCAGGGATTATTGGAAAAAGGGGAGTGGTGGAAAGCAAGTAAGAACCAGGGATAGTCAATAACTACAAGGAAGCAGTGTTTCCCAGACACAGCAGCTTGCACATAAACTCGTAACAATTGTGATGTTGTATACAAGAGCTGGGTGTGGTCAAGTCAGACCATGGAGAGGGACAGTAGACATAATGTTCCACTCCTAAGAAAGGAGCTATTGGCAACCAATAGCTGCTGAGAGGGCAAGAAATCTGTTTTCTTTATGAGAATAGTTCTTGGGAGCTGGAGAGATGGCTCCGAGGTTAAGAGCACTGACTGTTCTCCCAGAGGTCCTGAGTTCAATTCCCAGTAACCACATGGTGGTTCACAACCATCTATAATGAGATCTAGTACCCTTTTCTGTATACTGTATACATAATAAATAAAGAAATAAATATTTTTTTAAAAAAGAGTATATTTCTTGAGAAATCAACCAAACTCCAGTAGAAGGCCATATACCCAAGAGTATATATGTAGCTAACAAACTGGACTTGATGGTTTGGATTAGTAGGTAGAGTAGATCTAGAAGAACCTGGAGAGGGGATGAATATGATCAGAAGATAGTGAAAGAAATCCTCAAAGAAAGAATCATTTTTTCCCTCAAAACTAAATACATGAGCATGCTTTTGTTTTCTATACACTTATTTAAGAATGTGGTTGTGGTGATATGTTACCTATTTAATAAAACCTGGAATATCAAGAGGTCAACCCAAAGTCAAACTAGGCAGAGGGAGGTCCAGGAGTTCCAGGGATGACAGAGCAGTGGCAACTCTCATAGCTCTGGGAGTTCTGGCTCTCTGTGTGTACAAGGCCAAACAGCTGGGTTTCAATGGCATACAACTTTAATCCCAGCAAGGGGTGGGAGTGGCAGCAGCAGGAAGTGGTGACCCTCGCTTTTAATCCTATAACTCCAGAGACAGAGATCTTTCTGTGTTTTTGTGTGTTCAAGGCTGACTACCAAATAGAGTAGTTCAATGGATGGGATACGGCTGAGTGAAGAGGGTATTTAAGGCCGGCTTGGGAAAATAGCAGCAGTTAGAAGCGACCAGGAGTGAAGCTGAGGAAGCTGGAAGATAGCTGGGTGAGATTTGACTGTGGTGTTTCCTCTCTCTGGTATGTCAGTCTTTCTCTGATATCTGGCTCTGAGTTTCTTTTATTAAAATCTGAATTTGTGCAACATGTGATATTTGGGGCAAGGGAGATAGATGGCTCAGCTATTAAGGACACTGGTTGCTTCTTCCAGAAGATTTAGGTTTGATTCGCAGCATTCACCTGGCAGTTCACATTGTAACACCAACCCCAGGGGATCCAACATCTCTGGCATAGGCCAAGAAGGCACCAAGTACACCGGTGGTGCACAGACAGATATACATGCAGGCATAACACCCATACACAGAAAAACAAGCAAAAGAGCAAACAGATTGAAAAATAGGATATTTAATACATTAGGCTCTAATCAAAGGTGGAATATGTTTTCAAAACAATTGTTATGTGATCATAATAATGTTATTTCCATGCTGTTTTAACTGCCCATTTATGTGTGAGTCTTGACTAAATTCTGTTTCAACAGGTACTCATCAGATCTGAGTGACTAAACACAGAGACTGAACCTAAGAAATCAGGCTGTAGGCTTCAGCTAACTGCCTGGTATGCAGCCGTGGGAGGGAATTCTACTAGAGTCCTGCAAGGACAGAAGATGATCCCTCCCTTGTGTAAGCCTGAGGAGGAGAGGCACAGATAGGCTACTCCAAATGAGTGTCTTTGTTCCATAGGGAGTGGCCAGGAAGGCCCGCTAATCCTCATCTACCCGACAAATAACCACATCTCTATCACAATCTAGAATCCTCATGTTCTAGGAATGTCCAGCCCTTCAAACACCAGCCAATTCCACACCAGAACCCGGGACTCCATCCTTGGAACTGGCTGTGGCTCAGTTGTAGAGTACCAGCTACTGGTCAACGGCTGGGGTTGAGGCTCAATGTAGAAGACTTGATAGCCATGCAGGAGATCCTGTGTTCAATTCTCAGGATCATAAGGTGATAAAACAGCAGTGACAGACAGTGGAGCAGACAGACACCCCAAACAGTGACGACTCAGACTGGAACAGGAGAACCTAGACAGAGCCCTATGGGAAAACTTGCCCGAATCTATGGGGGCCTCTTTCTTGGGAAGGGAAAATGTGTGATCTGAGGACATATAAAAATTAATCCAAGTGTAGATTGGTAAAATGATTTGGTGGGCAAATAAGCTTGCTTCGGAAACCAGATGATGGAGTTCAACTCCCAGATTCCACATGAAGGTAGATGGAGAGAAACAAATCACTAAAAGTTGTTCTATGGCTTCTATATGTGTGCTATAGCATGCATGGATGAGGTCCCCCCCCCCACGTACACACAAAGGCAAACACAAAACAATACGTTCTCTTCCTCCCTTCCTTCCTTCCTTCCTTCCTTTCTTTTTAAAGAAGAAATATTTGGGGCCAGGCGTGCTGTCCCCATCCAGAGATGAGCAAACCTCTTTGAGTTCAAGGTCAGCCTAGTTCATGGAACAATTTCCAGACCAGCCAGGGCTATACACTGAAACCCTGCCTTAAACAAAAAGAGAAAAGCAGAAGGAAGGGAGGGAAGGAGGAAGGGTAGGAAGATAAATTGATTGTTCAAGTAGCGAACCATGGGCCCTACATATCTTCAATCCCAGAGCGTTGGGAGGTTATAACAGGAGGATTATGGGTTTGAAGCCAGTTTGTGCTACATGAGATCCCAGCTTCAAACACACCAAAACACAAACCAAAAAGTTGCTCAGCCTTCTGTGGCCCTGAACATGTCTTACATTCACAAATCTTCCCAGGCTCATTAGTGTACGTGTCTGAGAACCCTATACCATCAGGAAATTTGGACCAACAGCCAAGTCTCCAAAGAACTCTAGGACTGGGGGGCGGGGGAGGGCCGGGGCAATCACATGGTACGCACCTGTGTCTGGGCTCTCTGCCCAGCTACCGCAGTCTGACTCTGCAAGACAGTTGGGTCCATAGACATAGCAGTCCTCAAGCCTGCAACCCGTCACACAGGGTCGTCGCAGACTTCAAACCCTTCTGGGTGCTACAGCACAAAGCCTCGCTCCCCTTGAGCCTTTCTGTCCTGGATAATGAGGTAGGTGTAAAAACCAGTTTTCCACTGACCTGACATGAATATCCAGAAAAACAATCACTTGCCCACAACCACTGACTCCCAATGCTTTTTTGTCTAGCTTTTTTTCTTTTTGTTAAAGCCCGCGGAAGCGCCCGTTTTGATTGGCTGAGCCCTTCTCCGCTGTCTCTTCTGGGTAATGTAGTTCAGACAACATGCACTCTGGAGAAAAGGTGGAAGGTACAGAAGCTATCTACAAAGAATTAAAGGGACTCCTGCAGACATCGTAACGGTTAAAGACGCGCCAGTGTCTCCACTTCCTTGATCATCAAGGCCACAGTAAGGTGGATTTCTGAGTCTGAATCCGGTATGCACTCCCAAATTTCTCTTCGCACAGGTGGCATGCCAATCTGAGGTACAAAAATGTGAAAACAGTCCGAATTATGGAAACAAGTCTCTGAGATTCCAAGATACACTGTCCTCTCTCCTCCACCTGTATTCCTGTCTTTTCTCATGGGTCTTGAAGGTGTCCGCTATGGCAGAGCAAAAAGGACAGATCCATAAGCCAGCACACACACACACACACACACACACACACACACACATACACACACACATACACACACACACGGCCCCCTGCATTCTTTCCTCTTTCATAACCACTCCCTACAGATAGGCAGGATGCTGCCGGTGTTGTGGATAGAAGACATGCTAAAACTTCATTGTATGTTATTCTGCTGCTGCCTTGGTTTCCACTATCAGTTCTCCTATTCTCCTGACTCTCGTGTCTGTATGAAGTATTGATGAGCCTCCACTGGTTTAAGGAGACTCCAGAAGACAAGAGATAATGAAATATTCCTGTCATTCTGGGACATTTTGGAAGTGGATGGTGAGTGCTGATCCTGGAAAGGGCGGGAATCAATATTGCTACTGATCATGTGATATGGTAGAGAAAGGTCTAACACTTTGTTCTTTCTGCGATGGTCATCATTTTATATTCAGCCTCCTGTTAAGTCATGGTGCGCTATGAGGAAGAGGTAGTAATGAGGTATGATTGGCATAATAAAACATGAGGACGATGAGTGGGAAGTCTCACCCTTCCTCTGAGGCAGGTGGATCTGTGTGATTTTGAGGCCAGCCTGATCTACAGAGTTCCAGGACAGCTAGAGCTACACAGAGGAATTCTGTCTCCCCAAATCATGATAATAATAATAATAATAATAATAATAATAATAATAGACAATCATTGTCTTGAAACATATTAGAAAAGTAGAGTTTATACTGTTATTCTAATTTGAGCCATAAAGTGGAGCTGGCCACCATGGCATGGCCCTTTATAGATGACCCTGATATACATATTATAAAACACGGTCATAGCAAAATTCATAGAGTACAGTAAATTCTGCAGGAAATTTAGAATCCATAGGTAAGAGTATATCACCTAGAAAAATAAGCATAGATAGTAGGGAAAGCTATTAATATTTCATCAGATTGTTGACATAAAATGTCCAGTGAGTTAGTTAATTTCTAGGGAGTTTTTCAGTGAGGGAGCACAAGAGCCTGGGGAGCTGCTCCATTCTAAGTGGCTGAACCTGAAGACTCTCTGCTACAGAGAACTGGAACGTTGGTGCACAGGTCAAGAGCACTTGATGATCTTGCAGAGGATCCTGATTTGATTTCAAGCACCCATGTGGCGGCCCATAACTGTCTGTAACTCTAGTTCCAGGGGATTCAGTGCCCTCTTCTGACTTGACCTCTGAGGGCACCAAGGAACTAGACATGTATGTTTTTCACATACAATATGTGAAATATACATATATGCAGATGAAACACTCAGGCACATAAAATGATAAAATAAATAAATCAAATGAATGTTTTAAACACAATGTACAAACATCTCAGGAACATTTCATTGAATGTGCAAACATGTTAAAACACAGAAATAGATTTTGAAGGGAGTTTAATGTTGCTACAAGATTAAACTAATGTGTTATATAAACAGACAGTGTGTTATAGAATTGTATGAACACAATTATAGTAGAGGTAACACTACTTTTCATTGTCCTTTTATT
This sequence comes from Sigmodon hispidus, assembly GCA_004025045.1. Taxonomy (NCBI): domain Eukaryota; kingdom Metazoa; phylum Chordata; class Mammalia; order Rodentia; family Cricetidae; genus Sigmodon; species Sigmodon hispidus. The sequence continues at coordinate 24,652 of PVIH01015749.1, forward strand.
TATATAAAATTATTTCCTTGTTAAACTCACATATATCTGCCTGAATTTGCACAATAAATTCCAGGACACAGCTTTAAGCAACAACAATTTGGGATAAATATATATGTTCAGTGAGTTTTCTCCGCACACTCCAGTGTCCTTCAGTCTTAGACTATCCTTGTGAGGGGACCCTGCGGGTGGTCACAGCAGGGAAGTGAATCTCTAAGAGGTGATGTTTACTGTCAACTTGGATCATGCTTCAGGGAGTCTGATTTTAGGCTGTTTATTCCCAACAAATTTAAACACTTTATTTTGGAGGAAAAAGAAAGCTTTTCTGGTGTAGCACAATCCCCAGTGCACAAGGAATTGTATCTATATTGGAACTTGACTCAGGGTACCTGTCATTTCTTCCAAAACGATGGGTTCTAGAGATAAGCTACCTGTATTAGCTTAAGGCCCTAAAAAAGGGTCTGGTCTGGTCTTGGTCATACAGATAGAAGTCATTTTGGGGCTATTAGCCAACTCTGGTTCTGACTGTGGGAGTTTGGTGGAGCCTCTGGCTATACAGATAATGTAATAAGAGTAATTTAGACAATGGGTATCTCTAGTCCTGTGGGAGCTTCCAGAGCCACTGTTAGATTACTAGCCACCTCAGATCCTGGTTGTAGGTACTTGATATGGCCTGCCCCCCCCCCAAATAATGCAGATCACCAGGCTATTAATTACTTCTAATTCCTAGCTTTCTCGAAAAACAGGTTTTATATCCTTCCTTTTGAAAGAAAAATCCTGAGTGCTTTATATTCTTGGGTTCCCTAAAGATCTGTGGGCACAAGGATCTTTGTGCTCCCAACACCTTTGAACTTTTAATCTACCCCTTTACTTTTCCTGTGCATGTGTTTAATTGTTATTGTTTTTAGAAAAAGTTCTATGCAGCCTTAGGTCAATTAAGCTTGATGTGTAGCTAAGGATGACCTTGAGCTTCTGATGCACCTGCCTTTACTTCTTGAGTGTGTGGGCCTCCTCTTCGGGGTAGTGTTGATAGAGCTCCAACTCAAAGCTGTGGACATAACACGAGACAAGAATTCTACCAAGTGAGTTCTACGTCCAGCCACTCCCAGTGGGTTTTGACATCACCATAATGTTGCAATATTCTTAAAGTATTTGGTTTGTTGATTTATTCCTGAGTTGATGTATGGGTGGATGTCCATGTGTTTGCACCTCTGAGTTTGAAACTGAATAGTGGGAGACAGAATAAGGTTTTAGATCCTTCAGAATGGAGTAGCAGAGGTTTTTTGCAGGAAGCCAAGTTTGTTATGTGGGTGCTGGGATTGGAATGCCAGTCATCATGGTTGCTAAACAGACACTAAAGTTTACTACCTTAGTAGATACCAGGTCCGGGGGCTATTGATACACAGTTTCTGCATATGGTCTCACTGACCATTGTGTTCAGCATGAAGCAACAAAAGGAAAGTGGACAGATGGACTCCAAACCTTGATGTCTGACATAGAGTCACTGCTCTCAACCATGAGATATCATGCCTCCCAAATATATCCAGGTTTCAGTTACCAGTCTCTATTATCCTGGAGGTCTAGTACATATACTCCCTCTCAACTGGTACAACTCCCTTGTACTGCATCTCTAATTCCATCTTGGTATACAAGATCCAGCTCAGACTACTCAAGTCTTAATTGATGTTTTCCAGTTCTCACAACATAATGGATACCTAACACAGTCTGAGCATTCCCAGGGCATAACATCCAGGCATTAAAAAAAAAGATTTTAACTTATGTGTATATTTTATGTTTGAATGCTCTATCTGCATATATACCTGTAGCCTAGAAAAGGGCATCAGACTTCATTATAGATGGTTGTGAGCTGCCATGTTGTTGTTGGGAATTGAACTCAGGATCTCAAGAAGAGTAATTAGTGCTCATAACCTCTGAACCATGTTGTAAATAGTTTCTGGCTGGCCTTTCCAGCCTTATCTCTGAGGTTCTGACTTGCTACCTGCAGTCCCACAGACTCACACAGATGCTTATATTGTTTTTCTGCTGATTAATAGAGGGTCCAGACATATAACTTACTAACTCCTTCATCTGAACTCAACCTATCTTGTTCAGCCATGCTGCTCCGTATCTTTTCTCAGAAGCATTTCCTCTGCTTGTCCTGGCAGCTCTGACGACTCTATGACATCTCTGCCTGTACTTCCTGTACTTAGTGTTCTCCGAGTCTGGTAGCTCTGCTCACACTTCCTGTCTGCCTTCAACCAATCAGTGTTTTTATTAAACCAGTATGTAACAACATAATCCGACTACAGAGCTATCTTTCCACTCCCCAACATCCAGGTGTTTTTTAAAAGTTCACCCTGGAAACTTTAATCCTTTGACTCTCAAAACAGGAGTTGCTGTAAATAGGAACCTCTCTATGTAATCCCTGATGGTGACTCATTGGTCTCTCTATATAATCTTTGATGGTGACTCATTGGCTTTACATTCTGTGGTTGCCTTCCACAGAAATCAGATGGAAGGATACCAAGCAGAGTCCTAGGACACTACAGTAACAGGGAGAACTTAAATGGGAGCTGAGGAGTGTATTTCTGAGGCACCCTCCACTTTTTTCTTTATGGCTGATAGGTATCTTTGCATTAAAAGGAACCTGTGGTAAAACAAGGCTGTGGATAACAATGATGCTAGCCTTACCAAAGGTGATCCATATGTGCAGGCTGATATAACTAACTGTTATATTGGCCTCATGCCTCAATGAGGTCTCATACTGTGTGATCTTGAACAAGGCAATAAACTCCTACATATTATACTCTGGAATATGGGGATAAAAATGGCACCCCTGCACTAAAAGGTGTATTACTGTATTATGCACTTGGTAAGTGAATGACAAATAAAATAAAAAGACATGACGGCTTCTAGGTATGGTGGAAAAGTTTTATTGTACATGTGAGGGCGAGCATAGCCAGACACAGAGACAAGAGTGAGCTGGGGCCTCTGAGCCCCACCCTGTGAATAGAAGGGGGAGAGGACAGGAGAGGGGAGACCATCAAAAGGACTGTACTGGGCCAAGAAACTGGCCAAGACCATGGCATAGCCAAAGTGGTTGAGTTATATGGGGGCAGGGGGCCAGTTACTGTAGGTCAGTGTCTGCTTTGATATGTTAATGAATGTCGGTCAGCTGCTTGTATCAGGTTTAGAGATCTAACAGTAAAATCTCTCTACCTGTACACAGAATTTGATTTCTATTAAGAATTTCAATGCAACTAATCAGGCAAGTTTTGGAAATGTATGGTTTTATTTTACATGCATTTAATTTAGAATGGTCTATCTAACAATTACATTTTTTTAAAAATCAAAGTTGTGTGTGGTGGCATACACCTTTCATCTCAGCATCCTGAAGACAGAATCAGGTAAGATGTCTGTGAGTTCAAGGCCAGCTTGGTCTATATAGCCCAGGCAAGCTCCAAGCCAGCCAAGGTGGGCTTCATAATCAGACACTTTGTGAAAAAGATCTTTATTCAAGTGAAGAATATTTTTAAGCAATTATTAAGAGCTTATAATAATGTTACTTCCATGCTGTTTTAATTGCCCATTTATGTGTGAATCTTGACCACATACTGTTTCAACAGGTACTCCTCAGATGGTTCAGAGTGAATAAACACAGGGGCTGAAACTGATTTCTCAGGTTGTAGGCTTCAGCTAACTGCCTGGTGTGCACCCCTAGAAGGAAATTCTTTTAGGGTCCTTCCATAGTGATGGGATCATCCCTCCTCTGTGTAAGCCTAGAGAGTTGAGGCACAGATAGGCTATTCCAAATGCATGACTGACCTTTCTTTTCTCCACAGGGAGTGGCCAGAAAGGCCTGCTGCGCCAAATCTGTTCCACCAATAGCCACATCTGAATCACAACCTAGAATCCTCACCTCTAGGAATGCAGAGGTGTCATGCAGCCACCACTCAGAAGGTGCCTACATCAGTTCTTAAACCCAAGGAAAGAGAGACACTTATGGGTTCCAAAGACTTTAATAATTCATTAGATAAGTGGTTGCTGATTGACCTGGGCTGCAAGACAAGGACTCCCGAGTCTTGTTTCTCCTGATAGCTCTGAGCAGAGGCAGAAGCAGGATTATACACACAAAAATCACAAACATTTGTTCCCAAATTACAGTTGCAATTTTCACCAATCAGGATTTAGAGAGATTAGGGACTTCCTTGAATGTTTCATCATTGTCAACCTATATACAATGCAAGCCTTTCAGTCCAACCAGTCAGACTCATTTGCCCCTTCTGTTGTTGGAAAAAGCAATAATGTTTCTTAAGAACCAAAGATGCTTAAGGACTATTCCTCAGCTCCCCTAGTGCAGGGGAACTTGACTTTGTTTCATTCTGCAGTCTAAAGTCAAAATGGCTGTGCTTTTGTGAAGACCTTTTGCCTACTCCCTTCACAGTGGAAGATGGCCACTCTCCAGGTCTTCGTCTCATCTCAGTCAAGCCCACTTAGAGCAGAAAAAAAAATCAAATTTAAAATTTTATTTTTATTTTATATGTATGAGTGTCTGCCTGCATGCATGCATATGTGGAACATGCCTGGAGGCTCCATGGAGGCCAGAAAAAGGCATCAGATGTCATGGAACTGCAGTGACAAATAGTGTGAGCCTCAAGTGGAATTGGCAATTGGATCCCCCCTCTGAAAGAGCAGTAAGTGAAACTGGGTTTGGCTGTGGTTGTGCACAGCTTTAATCCCAGCATTCCAGAGGCAGAGGCAAAAAACAAAGCAAAAACCAAACAACAAAAGACTAAGCTGGGAGTTCTGCTTCACCTCTTTACCCTGTATTTTTTAAAAAAATTATTTAACTTTATTTTATGTGCATTGGTATGAAGGAGTCAGATCCCCTGGAACTGGAGTTAGAGACAGTTGTGAGCTGCCATGTGGGTGTTGGGAACTGAACCAGCCATTGCTCTTAACTGTTGAGTCATCTCTCCAGCCGTGATTTACCTCTTTAATACCAGCACCCTGAAGTTACACACACACACACACACACACACACACACACACACACACACACACCCCAAATGAAGATTAAACAACTAAGCCAGACATGGTAGGACTCATCTTAGCATATCTCTGAGTTCACAGCTAATCTGGTCTACAGAGCAAGTTCCAGGATAGCCAGGGCTTACAAAGAGATAGAGAGACCCTGTCTCAAATAACAACAAAACATCAATCAATCAGTCAATCAATCAATCAATCAAATTCCCTTCAGACAGTATAATACTAAAACAGTAGTTTTCAACTTGTGGATCTGGACCCCTTTGGGAGTGAACCAACCCTTTTACAGGAGTCACCTAAGACCCTCACTCAGGAAACCCAGATATTTACATTACAATTTATAACAGTAGCAACATTATGGTTATGAAGTATCAACAAAAATAATTTTATGGTTAGGGGTCACCCCAACATGAGGAACTGTACTAAAGAATCTTAGCATTAGGTTGAGATCCACTGATCTAGCACATTCATGTCAAAAATGGAAATCCAGGGAAAGTGATATGGCTAAGGGGGGAAAGCAACTACCTAAATTTAATCAGCTGAATCCACGTGGTGGAAGGAGAAAAGTGACATTTTCAGAAGATACTCTGACTTGCATAAATGCAGGAACACACACACACCAAGTGGATAAAAGCTCATGATTTTATTGTTTTCATAAGAAAATTAGAACTCTATAATTTTGGCCTGTTCTTGCCACATTTCTTGCAGAAAGTCCAGCGGACCTTAGGAGAGTTCACATGTTTACGGGAGCGATATTGGCACAGAAAACAAATATAATCTTTAAAACAGTGAATTAATAAATAAAAACGGGGATCATGTAAGACAGGATCATTATTAGGGATATCAGCTCAGTGCCCAGGCTCATATCCCAGACCCCACGATGCTGTAACAATCAGGCAGGTCAGGGATCATTTATCAAGTCATCCAGAGTACCCAAACCAGCTGACTGCACTACCCAAAGAGGTATACGAACATTCTTAACCAGGGTTTAGAACCAGTCACACCATGGTGGTGCAGATTTTAGACACCTCTGGGTGTCAGGGAAAAAGCCCCCTTCCCGCCCCGCCTCTTTTTTTCCAAGTCAGGGTTTCTCTATGTAGCCTTGACTGTACTTGAATTCACCTCGTAGACAAGGCTAGCCTCAAACTCAGAGATCCACTGTAATTAAAGAAAAGCGCCAACACCTCTGGCCAACTTTCTGCTTTTCTGCACAGGCTCTTTGAGTAATGTAGTTCAGGCAGCTGCACCATGGAGACTCGGACAGTTATGGAGACAGAAGGTGGAGAAGCGGTGTGGAAGGAGTTAACAGGACTCCTTCCAGACACAATGATGGTTAAGTATGTGCCAGTGTTCCCATTTTTCTGGGAAGCTGCTGCCAGAGTTCACCTGAAGCTCATCCTCAGTAGCACAGTAAGGTGGCTTCCTGGGCTGAATCCCGTTATGCATCCCCAAATTTCCCTTAGCATGGGGATGCACAATAAAAAAATTATTCTTGACGATGTCATATCTGATATGTAAAAATAAGAAGAGTCTGAATTCTAGAGATCAATGGTGAAATATTCCAACTATGTCCTTTCTTTCTCCTTCACGATAATTATTTTATTTGCAAAATGATTTGGCAAAGACAAAGGCTTAAAATCTATTAGGTCTCAAACACTGGACAACTAGCAAACTGAAGTGTTTGTTCATTAACTATCAAATCGGACACTAGCCGCCAGGTTCTCCCAGCATCCTTCAGTCTCAACTTGTTACAGGCTTTGCATACCTTGTTGGTATATCTAGCCCCTTACCCTGAACTGTTCAGCCAAGTATTAGGCTGGGCTTTCTTCCTTCCAGCTCCTCTGGCCCTTATATAACTCAGCCATTTTGGCTATACTAGTCTTTTGACTCAGGCTGCCCTTCTTGGTCAACTGCTACTCTCCCCCTCCTCTCCCCTCCGGGGTCGGGTTCTGTTCACTCCGGATTCTGGGATCCCAGAGTATCTCTGCTTCTGGCTAAACTCTTCCTTCTATCTACAATAAACCTTCTCCTTTAGCATACCTCGGAGCAGTCATGTCTTTCTTTTTTTATTTAAAATTCATAAGCCAACATTGGCCTTTCTCGGGTATTTTACATAAACAAAACAAAACAACCGAGCCTAGTAATGTTCCCTGCCTGGTCTGGAACTCACTATGACAGGCTGGCTTTTAATCTCAGAGATCCACCTGCCTCTGCCTGAAGTTATGTAATTTAAGTAGGTCGGAAATCCCGGCCTTGTAGCTCAAGGAAATATTGGCATATCTGTAATTACAGAAGTTACCAAACCAGACTGAGTAGCCTGCTCCATCTGGGCAGGTGTGTCCATTTCCTGGGGCTTAATTCTGTCTGAACTACATTGTCCGGAAGACATTGCTCCGAGATCAGCCAATGAAAATGAACGTTTCGGTGACGACAAACGACGCTGGGCGGGACTTTTGGCTTTGCGTGGTGGAGATTTCTTTGAAACTTTCTGGACCTGTCAGCCTGGTTTACAGAAAACTGCTTCCATCTGCGTTGGTCATGGCAGGAAAACGGGAGAGTTAGAAGCCTTTGTGCGATGTCAGGGAAACGGATCTGAGGTTTGTGACGACCTGTGTGGACCGACCTGATCCAGGCTTGGAATAGGAATGGCCATGTCCCAGGGCCCCACCGGCCAGTGGAGCCCGATGGTGATTGTGGAGGCTGCGGGTGGAGCCTTGCCCCAGGTGAGTACCTCGAGATCGCCTGCCTACCTGAGTTCTAGAGCTTTGAGATCTGGGTCAGAGCCAACAGGGCAGGCCCCATGTCCCCGGCTGTAGGACACTGGTGGACGTGGTTCTTGTTGCTGACATCTGTGTGCTGGAAAACGATCCCCTGACTTGTCTGGCAGACTGTTCTTCCCAAGGTTTGTGGGCGGGCCTGAGGTCAAAGACAGTTGTAGCCCTGGAGTGACCCCTGCTGGCATTAGATGGGGGAAGGCTCAGTGCCTCTAAGGAGCTGACTTTTGTTTGTGGAGATGGCCATGAAAGATTTGAACATAGGAGACATTCGATATATTCTGTTTTCCAAGCGTCCCCAGGGAATATCAGGCTGAGGCTGGGTCATGTGAATGGAGACAGAGACCTGTAAATCTATGGGTAAATCCCGTGGACTTATGCACGGGTTAGAGTGTGATCACAGCGGTGGTGAGTCTTTGATAGACTTTGGTAGATTTCTTTTATTTTCTTTTTATCTATCTACCTATCTATCTATCTGTCTATCTATCTATCATATATCATCTCCTTTATATATTTTGAGACATGGTATTTAATCTTGCTATGGTGTCATGGCTGTTTATATACTAGGCTGCCCTCAAATCCAAAGATCCTTTTACCTTTAACTACTGAGTGATAAGATTGAAGGAGTGGCCTCTCACTCAGGGCTTCTTTACTAGTTTTTTAAAGATGTACCTTCTTTTCCTTTTCGTTTTTGTTTTATTTTTATGTTGGTTGGAACTTGAATTCACAGAGATCCACTTTCTTCTGTGTTCTCCGTTGGGGTAGGACTGCCAGGCGAACTCTGGTTGTCTGTAAGAGGAGAAAGTGGTCTAAAAAGCTGAGCCATCTCTCTGCCCTTCCAGTGAATCGTAAAAACTCACTCAACAAGACTTGCTGCTGAGTCAAGTATAGTTGTGAAGCAAGATTAGATAAAGTAAAACAAGTTGGCCCCGGGGGGGACTGTTTGAGATAGGAAAGGGTAAAAATATTACTGAAATTACTCTACAGTTATGTGAAAACATTCAGTGTTTGAGTAAGGTCTGTTAGTTATACCCCACTCCCACCCCAAGACTCACCATGTATTATAACTGGCCTATGCAACCCATGTTGACCTCATGCACACAAAAGTCTACCTGTTTCTGCCTTACAAATCTTCACATAAAGGTCTGCACCATCATGCCAGGCCAATACCAAAGTCATAATTGAATGTGCGTAGATAAAACCATACTTTTTGAAATCATGTGTGTTTGTGAGACTCTTTATAGCAGCATTAGTTATGTGCACAGGAAGAGCCTAGAGTCTCTGGCATATCTTTCAGTGAAGCAGGAAATTTGAAGGACTGACCCTCCCATTCTGGCAAAGTTCTTCAGTCTCTTCTCCTTGTGTCCTGAAGGATGTCTGGCAGTCTCTGTGAAGCAGGAACCTAAAGGACCATCTTGGCTTGTTCTGCCAAAGTTCAGGGTCACTTTCCTATGGGTCCTACATGTCCAGTTTATACAGAATACTGTTAAGCAGTTGAAGCAAGAGCAGTTTCTTGTCCAGTGGCTAACTTTTGCCACAAAGAAAGTAAACTCTGTATGGAGTTTCTTTGATGCCTATCATCCTCTTGAAGTAAATTGATGCTTCCAGGAGCAGACATGTCATTGTTCAGAAAAGTCTAAGTTCTTAAAACATTTTAAATGTCATATTCTGTAAGTCTTTGAAGTGTTTAGGTATCTAAACTAGGTATCTGAAATATACCTTTGTGTATGTAAAAAACCTAACTAACATTACTTTAAGTTTGATTATTATAAATGACTAATTATCAATCTATATTTTTATTTATACATTACAATTTTAAATGAGATATATAAATATAATACCTTAAACAAGATTAGAAATTGTTGTATTAGGTTTCTGGTCCAGCCTTTTGGGCTTTGCCTCATGGCCTGGACTTGCAGACCCACAGTCCCACAGAATCACACAGGCGCTTTCATTAATTTTATGCTGATCAGCCTACCGCCCAGGCATATTGCTATCTAGCTCTTGCTCTTAAACTAGCCCATCTTGTTCAGCTATTCAGCTCAGTACCTTTTCTTAGAGCAGCATTTCAGCTTCTTTCCTCTGCTTCTCCTGGCATCTCTGCTTTGCTCTGAGATGTTCCTAAAGTTTTCTTATTCTGGTAGCCTCACCCATACTTCCTGTCTACCTTCAGCCAACTAGCATTTTTATCAAACCAGTAGGTAGAACAATTATTTACAATGTAATAATATAACCCCAGTACATTAAATATACATACAATATAACAAAATTAACCTTAAATTTATATCAATAAACACAAATCCATATCAATATATTTTGAGATTAACAATTGTTTTTTGGATCAAAGTAGATTCAATAACCTTTTTAAAAATCATTTCTATATCAGTTGTAAGCTGCTATGTGGGTGCTAGGAATTGACCTGGGTCCTCTGGGAGAGCAGCCAGTGCTTTTAACCTCTGAGCTATTTCTCCAGTCCTAGGTTGCCATTCTTATTCTCAAAGAGCAAATTGAGGAGATTAATTCCTTGTCCAAGGTCACCCAGTAAGAGACACTATTAAGGGATGGAGCTCATGGGGCAGTTGGGTGTACCTGACTGCAGGTATGAGAGGGGACTTGGATGAACCTTTGGAATACTAACACCCTCATTTATTACTCAACTTTCTTTCTTTTTTTTTTTTTTTTTAAACAGGTTTCCCACTATTCAGTGAAACCTGCCAATCAGAAAGAGGTAAGCGGATGGTACCCAGGAATCACATTCCTCAGTTTTTACATAAGAGACCTCTGTGACTGTTGTGTCCTGGGACTCTATGCTTGGGATTCTCTCTGTCCTAGCAGATGCTCATATAAGGTTCCATGTCTACAGCAGAGATTACATGGCCAGGTTTCCATTTATGGCAACCATTGGCTTAAGTTCCAGAGGTCTTAAATATCGCGGAATAAACTCGCTATTAATTTTTATGTTTTAAATAAGATTTATTTTGTTATAATTATAAGCAAAAAAGCCAGCCACAACAATATGGAGCTGTCGCCGCCGCGCACTTTAGCCGGAAGCCCGCCGCCGCGCTTCCGCTGCCGCCGCGCGCTCCAGCGCGCGTGGGCGCGCACTGTAAACAACGCCTCCGGGATACACGTAAATCTCCTAGAGTTTTTATCTATTATCTTAAAATTTTCATCTATTGCTTTAAGTTTTTCATCAACCTGAGCCCTGTATTTTTTTTTAACAAAATCTTTATTTATTATTTGAAATTTTTGATTTAATTTTTTAAAATTTTTATCAATGTGAGTTTTAAATTTTTTTGTGATTAAAGTAGACTTTTTTTTTATGGATATAATGAGTTTTTGGAATGTCTTAATATGTTTATTTATGTCAGACAGTTTAGTGTCGTACTCTTTAAGCTGAAATCTCTTAAAATAATTTGGTAAGAAATATATTATCACAAGTAAAAGCAAAATAACTTTTGGATGGAGATAACTCTCAAATGTGTAATTTTGGAAATAATTTTTTATCACTATTGTGAAAAAGTGAGTAAAATTGTGAACATTTATTTGATTAGACATTTTAGAGGAAAGGAAAAAAAAATTTTTTGTCTTATCTAGATGTAAGGAGAACTTATGGTAGTGTAGCAGCAATGGTGCTTGAACCGGGGTGGTGAGTAAGCCCCCACAAATCTTATCAGCCGTGCACTCTCAGAGCTGAGTCTCAGTAGCTCTTTTGCACGCAGATTTTCTCTTGGCTGTTGTGTCGAATACGGTGTAGGTGGGCGCCGAATCCGGCGGGGGTCCGCTGCGCGCGGGCGCGGAATTTAGGGGGTTCGGGGAATTTGCCCCACGTTGGGCGCCAAATATCGCGGAATAAACCCGCTACTAATTTTTATGTTTTAAATAAGATTTATTTTGTTATAATTATAAGCAAAAAAGCCAGCCACAACAATATGGAGCTGTCGCCGCCGCGCACCTCAGCCGGAAGCCCGCCGCCGCGCTTCCGCTGCCGCCGCGCGCTCCAGCGCGCGTGGGCGCGCACTGTAAACAACGCCTCCGGGATACACGCTACACTTAAAGTTCTAGGGATGAGCATTAGAGGATGCCTGGAAGTGAGGTGGGTTGGGATGCTGAGAAGTCCTGGGATGTGCATGAGATCTGCTGGATTTAGTGGAAGGAAGGAGTTGTGGGTAGCACAGTAGCTGAGGGCTGGGCTTGCATATTGAGATGAAAATGGAAGTTCAGTGTGAAGATTGATGTGTATGCTGTGGGAATATGTATAGATGACTTCCTGGCCTTCCTGCCTGGGACATAGTGGACAACAGTGACCCAAACATGTTCTGTGTGAGGCAGATGATTGGGAGGAGTCATGTGAATTCCTTAATAGAAAGGAGAGCCTTTCCATGGCATCCCTCAGTCTTGAATTGACTCCAGTTGTGGTGGTTTCAATGCAAATGCCCCCATAGGCTCATAGACTTGAATACTTGGTCCCCAATGGCAGAACCATTTGGGGAGGATTATGAAGTATGTCCTTGCTGGAGGAGGTGTGGCACTTGGGGAGGGCTTAGAGGTTTCATTCCCAGTTCACTCACTCTGCCTGGCACCTATGGTTCAGGATGGAAGCTCTCAGCTACTGCTCCTGCTGCCATGAGGGTCATGGACTCTCTCTCTGGATTGTAAGCCCCCAATAAACTCTTTGTTCTGTAAGTTGCCTTGATCATAGTGTCTCTTCACAGTAATAGAAAAGTAACTGAAACACCATCTGTCCACCAGCCTGGTTTTGTTGAGTGCTGAACAGAGTGGTTAGTGGGACCTTGAGGACAGACTGGATGTCGTAGATTCAGAGCTTAGCTAAGTGAGAATGACTGTCTTGAGGATGACAAGAGTCCCTGACAAGGAGGCTGCATATAAACTCAGCTTTCCCTATTGTGGCAGGGCTGTGTGTCCTTTGAGGATGTGGCTGTGTACTTCTCCTGGGAGGAATGGAAACTGCTTGATGACTCCCAAAGGCTCCTTTACCAGACGGTGATGACAGAGATCTTCATACTCATGTCGTCACTTGGTAAGGACCCCACATTTGTCAGAGCATGTCTGTGTAGGCTTGTAGTTTTTCTAGAGAGCCTTATTCTTCTCAAAACTAACCTGTGTGCACTGAATCTTTTTTCCACTGTTTTGGAATATAAAATTCCAGATTAAAAATAGATGCTTGTAAGATGAGTGATGGTGGTGCACACTTTTAATCCCAGCATTCGAAAGCAGAGTCAGGTCCACTTAAAAATTGATCTACAGAGTGAGTTCTAGGACAGCCAAGACTGTTTTACAGAGAAACCCTGTCTAAAAATAACCCTAAAAACAAGCAAGCAAACAACAACAACGACAACAATAACCAGATTCTTCCTTCACAGCAGCCTTGTCTCTCACAGTTGCAGCAAAAGCACCCAGGAATCATTATGGGGTTAGGATATTTTTTGGGTTTGGGGAATGGTTTGAGTCATGGTCTATCTATAGTGTCCTGACTTTACTGGATTTGCTATTGAGATCTGGCTATCCTCTAACTCACCAAGATCTTGCTCTGGCTCCTGAGTGCTGTGATTAATGTCTTGCACAACTATGCTCTGCGTAGGGTCAGGAGTTTCATCCTTGATGGCTCCTCTGTGGTCTGATAACGCTGTAAGTACTTGACATCTTTGTGACTTGGGTACTTCTAGGTAACATGCCTTTTGTCTGCATGTGGCAGAAATTGTGGTATCAGTGAGCTCATTATTGGGAGTTGTTGCTGTCCTTTTTTTGGGGGAGGTAGACACTTAGGATTATTTTCATTAGACCTCTTTCCTATGGAATGTATGGGTGACATCACTCAGTTCTAGTACAAAACTCTCATATTTTGAATCATTTTACTTTAGGACTTATACCTTCTGGGATCCATGACATCATTCAGCTAGAGTCTTGGGGAGAGCCCTCTGTGCCTGCATTGAGATTTCTGACTCCAGGTATGTTCTCAATACTTGATAGGTAGTGGTTTCTGATGTGTGTATTTCTGAACCTGACTGTCCCTATGTATCAATCTCATATGTTTTGCCTGTTGCCTTACAACACTGTGTAACTCAGGCTTTCCTTGATTGTATTAGTGTGTATTATACCTAGGGTAGTCCTTCAATGCAGGTTCTTCAGTTACCATGGCTTAGGGGACCTAGGCAGCCCTCTGCACTGTGTCCTGCATCTTCAGCAGCTGAGGCTTGTAGAAAGCTATATCTGAGGACAGTGTTAAGATTCACAGCACTTCTCCCTGTGGTTCACTCCATGCTTGTGTTCTTGCTATCCCTAAGGTCCCTAGGCCCTGTGATATTGACAAACTCAGCATGGCCATGGGTCCTTACCACCCTGAACTAGCCCCCTCATTCTGAAAGAAATCTCAGAACACTGTTAGTAATATGTGCTGTCTGTCTGTACTTGAGAATTTCCAGGCTATTCATCAGTATTTCTTTCTGTTCAGGTTGTTGGATCAAAGTGGAGAGTGAAACTTCCCCCTTTGAGCAGAGTGTTTCCGTGGAAGGAGATCTTAGTTCACCCATGCTTCAACAGCAAATGCTGAACTGTGCTGAGACACCCTTGCTAAGTGCAGACAATGCAATGATCCTCCAGACTTCCTCGGGTCTTCTCAGGCATCAGGTGACTTATACTGTTGGGGAGGCATCCAGGAACACTGAGAATGGAGAGGCCATTCACACTGAGAAAAAAACCTGCATATGTAGTGACTGTGGCAAAGTCTTTACTAGTACATCTCACCTGAATCGCCACCGGATGATACACACAGGTGAAAAGCCCTTTCAGTGCAGCGAATGTGGGATGTCCTTCAGCCAAAAAGCTTTTCTTATTAAGCATTTCAGAATTCACACTGGAGAAAAGCCTTTCAGATGCAGTGAATGTGGCAAAGCCTTCAAGCATAATATCTCTCTTGTTTCTCATCAGCGAGTGCACACAGGAGAAACACCATTTACGTGCAGTGAATGTGGGAAATCATACATGACCAGATCCAACCTTACACGTCATTATCAAGTTCACACCAGTGAAAAGCCTTACAATTGCAATGAATGTGGAAAAGCCTTTAAGGAAAAATCCAGCCTTGTTTATCACTCCAGAGTGCACACTCGGGAAAGGCCTTTTCAGTGCAGCGAATGTGGGAAATCCTTCAGCCAAAAAGCCTTTCTCATTAAGCATTTCAGAGTTCACACTGGAGAAAAGCCTTTCAGCTGCAGTGAATGTGGCAAAACCTTCAAGCATAACTGTTTCCTTGTTGCTCATCAGCGAGTGCACACAGGAGAAACACCATTTACGTGCAGTGAATGTGGGAAATCGTATATGAACAGATCAAGTCTTTTGTATCATTATCGAGTTCATACTGGAGAAAAGCCTTAGAAGTCCAGTAAATGTATAAAATCATTTAAGTAAAACAAAATTTAGTTTTGTTTATCATGTCCAAGTGCACACTGGGGAAAAGGTTTTCTGAATGTCATGAATCTGGGAAGTGTTCAAAAAGAGTAAAACTTCTCATCTCATGAAAGACCAATAAGTTCACAACAGAGGAAACACTATTAAGTATGATGTGTGGGGGAGATTTTTTAAAAAAGATTTATTTATTATGTATACATTGTCCCTGTAGAGTGGAGTTTCCATGGTACTGAGTTTGAATGGGGGAGGATCAGACCCACCTCCATTTAAATAAGACATGTTTTTATTGTTATTATTTTTTTTCTCTCACTGAATGTCATAGTTTCTGGAATAAATGATTGTTTGATGTACAGTCTTTATGATTTTTGTTTTCCTAAGTGTTCCCAGTTGTTGGGGACCAGCTCTGTGTATCAGCTTATGCTCTCATGAATGAGTTCAGTCCGTATGTTTCAGGTGTTTGCTGTCTTTTCATTTGTGAGTATCTTGGTTGCACATATATGTATATATACTAAGTGTATATCTGGTGCCCTTGAGGCCCCCAGAGAGGCACTGAATTCCTGAAACAGGAGTTACAGACAGTTATGAAGCACAGTATCCAGAAAAGCTTTAAGAGTGATGGCTGAGATGATCCTGCATCACAGACTACTCCATTCAAGACTTGGCCATAATCCTATATTTTCTTTGGATCCCCATAAGATTACAAGCTCCCTCAATCAGTAGGAAGTATGTTTAGAGAACTATACCCACATTCCCCCCAAATGGATTATGGATGTTTTTCTTTGTTTAGTGTTGGTTGCAAAAGGATGAGAATGCTGGGCTAAGCAAAGGTACTAAGCCACATGGCTAAACATAGATACAAATTGTGGGTTAATTTAAATGTAAGAGCTAGATAGTAATATGCTTAAACTACTGGCCTACTAGTTACTATAATATTAAGTCTCCAAGTTAATTATTTGGGAAGCGGTTGTCAGGTATTTGAGAGTTTCTGGCCAGGACAGAAACTTCCAATTACATCCTATTTTTTTCTTTAAAAACAAAACAAAGCAAAAAACAACAAACCAGCAATAATACAAAACAAAGACAAAACAGCAAAAACTAGTAGCATATATTGTGATTTTAATTTTGGCTTATCTCCATATATTGTAAAGATTTATTTACATTTGTGGGTTTGTGTTATGTGCACCACATGTATGTCTGGTCTCTTTGGAGGGCAGAGTAGCTGCCAGTCACTGGACCTGGAGTTGTAGATGCTGGGAATGGAACCAAGGTTCTCTGAAAGAACAGTAAAAACTGTTAGCCTCTGAGCCATTTCTCTGGTCTTACCACCCATAATTTTTGTTGCTTAGCTATAGTCTTATGATGTAGGCTTAGCTAGCCTGGACCTCTCTCTGTAGACCAGGCTACCCCTAGAAGTACAGAGATATACCAGCTTCTGTGTTCTGAGTGCTGGTAGAAAAGTCATGTGCCACTGTCAGGTTCAAAAGAAACTGGGGACAACATGGCTACCTGTGGTGTCTATTAGCATACCAAAAGCCATCTTAGCTTCAGGTTCTCTCTTCTAGTACCTGTTATGGAGTCCATGTTGGCATTCTGGCTCCTTTCAGCTTGTCTCACCCTGGGCCCTATCCTAAACTTCTCTAGCTCATGGTCTACCTTCTGATTTCTATATAACTCTGCCGTTTCTGCCTTGTGCTCTCTTTGTTCTTGGCTCTCTTGGACCTCTCTCTTCAATTTTCTTCTTTTGATTTCCCATTTAATCCTTTCAGGGCTCAGTTAATTCTACTGGTCAGGTTTAGTCCTCCTACATTTTCTCCCTGATCTGTACTTTTCCTGAAGCTTCTAGCTGTATTCTTCATATCTACAATAAAACCCTTCCCCTCAACCATAATTTAGAGCAGCAAAGTTCTCACTTCATACAGCCACATCTGGCAGCCATATTTTATGCTTATTTTCTTTTATCATTTGCTTTTCCCCTCCTTTTAGTAACTATGAGTTCAAGGCAAACCTGGTGTATAAAGTGAATTCCACTACTACATGGTATGAACCTGTCTTCCTCACTCCCCCCAAAAAAATGAAAAAAAAAAAAGAAAAACTTACTGTTTGTTATTGTTTTGAAAGTTGGTATTTCTGAGAAAAATATCAAAGTCTATGGGATTTTTTTTTCTTTTGTGACAGGACTCATTGTTGATCCCAGGATGTTCTCAAACCTTTTCTCCTTCTATAGTCTATTGAGAACTGAGATTGCCTGAGTGACAACATGCCAACTTAATGATTTAAGTTTTTATTGTTTTTCTGAAGAGGTAAAAATTTTCTAGCCATGAAGGTATAGCCATATTCATTCCTAATACAGAGTATAATTATGTCTATGAACAGAGACAAGTGACATAGGATCTTCTAGTGTCTGCACAGACTTCTGCTCATTCATTTTTTCCCAGACTGAAGGGCAAGATCTCCTGTAGAGGCCTGTGGTGTCATGTGAGATGGTGGTGGCCTTGTGTTTTTGCCTGGGCATTACCCACAGTTGAGTGCTTTCCAGGGAGAACAAGTGGATCCTGGGACGACAGCAAATGAAAATGAAACATGTGTAGGTAAAGCCTAGCAACAAGCAGGCCTCATGATGTGTAAAAGAAAGAAAAAAAAGGAAAAAAACTATGAAATGGAAAGAAAATAAAGCATATACTAAGATATGTCAGTACATCACTGACCTTTTTACCAGACAATAAAACCTCCTATTTATGGAAAATGTATCACACAAATCAGAATTAGCTGAAGCTTTCCTATGGCCAGCAGAGAGACTGAGATTTGAAGAGGAATTTGTCTTCATCACCTGAGTATATGTGCAAAATATTACACTTGTAATTTCAATCATTATGCTTAAAAACCAGCATGAGACAGATGGTAGGTATATCGGTCAGCAATATAACAGGCATGTGCATAGACAGACACACAGATGTCATAGTATAAGCAGTTGTAAGACTCCTGATGGCTGCTGAGACTCCATCTTGTCTTCTATAAAAGCAAAATGTGCTCTTGGTTGCAGGGCTATTTTTATGGTCCTGACATTTTTGTTTTAAATAGGCTAGCATAATGGTGAGATGAGTACCTAAGGTTATGGCTCAATTGGGAGAGGAATTGTGTAGCATGCACATGGTCCTGGATTTGATTAACAGCAGCATATAATCCAGAGATCATGACCCATACATCCAGAAAATGGAGGCAGGTGCATCAAAATTTCAAAATAATCCTGAGGTACAAAGAGGGAGGCCAGCTTGGTCCACAGAAACCCATCTCCAAACAAACAAACAAAAAATACAATAGGGTCAATATATGTAGATGGAAACTTTTCTCTGTCTTATTCGGCTCCCAAGGTCCCACAGCCACTTATAAAGTAATCATTCAGAAGCTTAATATTAATTACAAACTGTTTGGTTTATTGCTCAGGCTTCTTGCTATCTAATTCTTACATCTTAAATTAACTCATTTCTATTAATTTGTGTATTGCCATGTGTCTTGTGGCTTTACTGGTGTTCCATTACATCTTGCTACCTTGGGCAGCTTGCAGCATCTCCCTGAATTACATCTTTCTTTTCTCTGTATGGTTCTTGGATTTTCCACCTGGCAGTGTTCTGTCTTGCCATAGGCCAAAGCTTCTTCTTTATTATCCAATTGTAGTAACACATATTCACAGCATAATGAAGGACAATCCTACAGCACATGTGTGGTTGTCCAAGCCACTAACCCCAGTACTTGGGAGACAGGCAAGTAGATCTCTGTGAGGTATATAGTAACCTGGCCTATATAATAAATTTCAGGCCATCCAGCACTGCATAGTGAGACTCTGTCTCAGAAACCCAACTGGACCCCCCCCAAAAAAAACCCCAAACCACCACCAACAAAACACCTAAAGCAAAAATAAGCATTACAACCTTCCAGAACCATGGCACATGATCAAGAGGCCAAACCTATGAATCCACCAAACAGAAAAAAGTGAAATAAAATCCAAGAAAAGGTGGAGAGATTTTTCAATAGTTAGATAAAATAGTGCTTTTCTTGAGAAGACCCAGGTTTGGTTTCCAGCACCCACCATACTGTGGCTAACTACCATCCAACCCCAACAGACATGCACAGAAAGCACATAGACACATGCAGGCAAAACACTCATGCACATAAGTCAACTTAACAAAAAGAAAAATCTACAGGAAATAGAAAAGCCATTTAGTGAAATGGTAGCAAGAAATTTCACAAATCTAAGGAAAGAAATAAACATTTAAGTGTAAGAGGTATTAAGAACCTTGAGTGAAAATAAAAAATCTCTCTGTGACACATTATTGTCTAAATGTAAAAATGAGTGTTAGAAACCACAGGTGGAGCTTGGTGGGGTGGTGCACACTTTTGAATCTAGCACCCAGGAGGCAGAGGCAGGCAGATCTTCATGAGTTCAAGACCAGGCTGGTTTACAGGGTGAGTTCCAGGACAGCCAGAGATTCACAGAGAAACCCTGTCTTGAACCGCCATAAAAAAAGCAACTAGTGGAAATGACAATTCACCAAAAAAGGGGAGCCACTTAGAACTTTATCAAAAGTCTCAGAAAAATCATGAGATTTCAGGAAAGCATGAAATTATCTATTTCTGATATTGAATGAACATAACTGCAAACTAAGACTGCAAGTTGAACAATTTCACCTTTTAAACTTCACAGGGAAAGAAAGACATTTCAGGTTGGAGAGATGGCTCAGATGTTAAGAGCACTGGCTTCTCTTCTAGAGGTTCTGATGGCAATTCCCAGCAACTACATGGTGGCTCACAACCATCTATAAAGAGATCTGGTGCCATCTTCTGGTGTACAGGCATACGTGCAGATAGAACACTGTATACATAATAAACAAATAAGTAAAATCTTAAAAAAAGACATTTCAGCATAGACTCAATCTGAGGCAACTCATGACCATCCATCCAGCAACTAGAAGATACTTAAAGAACCCTAAGCACACTTAATTTTTATTTGTCAATTTTGTATGTGTGTGCGCAGAGGGCACATGCACACCATAGTGTGTCTGAGATGTCTGAGGAGAACTCTTAGGAGTCAGCTCCTTCCATCTTTTGGGTCTTGAAAACTGACCTCAGTTTGGCGAGCTTGGCAGCAGCTACCTTTCCCTATCAGATCACCTCAGTTGCCCACAACATTTGATGTTTTAAGACCTTGTCTAATGTAGTTTAGGTTAAGGATGGTCTTGAACACATAATAATCCTCCTTCTTTCAAATTCCAAATTCTGGGATTATAGCTGTGCACCGGTAGGCTCTGCTTAAAGAAAGAATTTTTATTTTTGAAAAAAAAAAAAAAAAAAAGGATTTATTTATATTATATACACAGCGTTCTGCCTGCATATATCCCTGAAGGCCAGAAGAGGGCTCCAAATCTTATTACAGATGGTTGTGAGCCATCATATGTTCACTGGTAATTAAACTCAGGACCTTTGAAAGAGCAGACATTGCTCTTAACTGCTGAGCTATCTCTTCAGTGCTAAAAGGCATTTTTTTTTAAAAAATATATTTTTTATTATAAATAAAGTCATATTTTTTATCCATGTATATCCTTGTTCAAACTCCCTTCCCCTCCCACTGCTCCCAGTCACTCTCTTCTCCCCATCACTTTATCTCCTCCCCAGCAAGGGCAGGAGGTTCCAAGGTCTCAAGGTTCCAAGGTGGCTTAGTTTAGCATCCACGCTAGGGAGATCCACTTTCCTCACCCCAACATCAAGACTGGGTCAGGTGTTCCTCTGGAGAGAATGGGCTCCAAGTGTTCAGATCCCAAGCTGTTCAGTGGTTGTGGTTTGCAGCTTGGGTGTGCTTTGCTTTTTGTTTGAAGTCCATTAATGAATGAGTAAATCCCCTGCTTATCTTTCTGGGTTTGTAATATCTTGCTCAGGAGGATATTCTCCAAATTCATCCATTCGCCTGCAAATTTTAGGATATTATTATTTTTTTTACTGCTGAGTAGTACTCCATTATGCAAATGTACCACAGTTTGTTAATCCATTCTTCAGTTGAGGGGCATCTAGTTTGTTTCTAGGTTCTTGCTATTACGAATAATGCTGCTATGAACATAGTTGAGCTAATGCTTTTGGAGTGTGAATGTGCATCTTTAGGGCATATGTCCAGTAGTGGTACTCCTGGATCCTTGGGGAGATTGATTTCCAGTTTTCTGAGAAATCACTATACTGCATTCCAAAGTAGCTGAACAAGCTTACACTCCCACCAACAATGGAGGAATGTTCCCCTTGCTCTGCAACCTCTCCAGCATAGGCTGTCATCTGTGTCTTTTATCTTAGCCAATCTGACAGGTGTAAGGTGGTATCTCAAGTTGTTCTGATTGCTAAAGATGTCTAGCACTTTTCTGAGTGCCTAAAAGGCATTTTTTAAAATAATAATGTTTTGGAGACAGGATTTATTTGTGTAGCCCTGGCTGTCTTAGAACTTGGTCTATAGACTGGGTTTACCTCAGACTCAGAGATCTCAATACTTCTGCCTCCCAAGTGCTGGAATTAAAGGAATGTTCCAACACCACCCAACAAGAAAAGGCATTCTTTTTTTTAATATTTATTTTTAGTTTATGTGAATTGGTGTTTTTCCTGCATGTATAATTGTGTAAGGGTGTCAAATCTTGAAATTACAGACAGTTTTTAGCTGCCATGTAGATGCTGGAAGTCAAACTCAGGTCCTTTGAGAGAACAGTCAGTGCTCTCAACCGCTGAGCTATCTCTCCAGCCCAAGAAAGGCATTCTTAATTATGAGTGTGCAAGAAAGAGATGGGAACATAAATAAAGTAACACTGGAAATGAGTCAATCATGTCCAACTCACAAACTCAGAAATTAAAAAAAAGAGGAGAAAAAATAAACAATTCAACCAAACACAACCAACAAATTAGCAGAATCAAAAAGTAGTTCCCAGTAATTAACCTGTCTACTAATAGTCTGAGCTCTCTAGTTAAGAGAAAGACAAAGACCAACTTTGTGGATTCAAAGCAAGAGCTGACTGATTTTTGTCTACAATAAAGAAATCACTGGCAAAGAGATTGGTAATATAAAACACAAAACAATGTACAAAGCACAGAAACACAAAAACTAACCATAAGCAGTTAAACTAACATCTGGTAAATTATACCTAAGATTGGATGAGATAAAACATACTTCAACATTGTTAATATGAGGAACAATTTATTAAGAACTTGAAGTAATAAATATATGCTGACTCTGATAAATGATTTTTTAAAAATAAACATTGTTGAACATGAACAGATAATTAGTATAGAGACTATTCGTATTGGGTGACTTTAATACCTTATAGTCATCAAAAGACCTGTCAACTAAATTTTTTTGTCTTTCTTTTTTATTATTATTATTATGAACAAAGAAGTCACACTTTCTATCCTTGTATATCCTTATTCAAGTTCCCTTCCCCCTCCCACCACATCAAAGACCTGTCAACTAAATTTTTAAAAATTCAAAAATAAAAGTGAAGAGTTAAATTGCAAGAGATCTTCAGGCTATTGAAAATGGGTTGAGCCCCATTGCTTCCAGTTCAGCTCGCGGGACCCAGTGCTGGCTGCAGAATCCCAGCGCTCTCTGGAGCAGGGGCAGGTAAACTCTGCCCCTGACCACATCCACAGCTCC
This sequence comes from Sigmodon hispidus, assembly GCA_004025045.1. Classification (NCBI taxonomy): domain Eukaryota; kingdom Metazoa; phylum Chordata; class Mammalia; order Rodentia; family Cricetidae; genus Sigmodon; species Sigmodon hispidus. The sequence continues at coordinate 47,560 of PVIH01015749.1, forward strand.
TGCTGAGGGAAACCCTGCCACGACCTTGAGCTGAGCGAACCAACAACTGCAGGGGTCTCTGAAAGACAGAATCAGATCCTGACCAGAAAGGTGACAGGAGGCATACAAACCCGAGTGCCACAACTGACCAGGACCCATCTAATCGTGAACCACTGAAGCCATGGGCAAACGTCAGTGCAAAAAATTACATAATAATACAAAGGACAACATGGTAACTCCAGAAGAGAGTGGCCATCCTACAAATACAAGGCCTAAACTGAGCAATGAAGAGGAAACAGAAGGAAGCAACACCAAAAATTCCTTTTTGATGTTCATCGAAGCTCTCAAAGAAGATATGAAAAAAAGCCTTAAAGAAATAGAAGAAAATACAAACAAAAAATTGGAAGAGATGAACGAATCTATGAAAGAAACACGCCAGGAACTAAAAGCTGAAATAAAAGCTGAAATAGAAGCAATAAAAAAGGTGCAAAATGAGGCAAAAATGGAAATAGAAAACCTGAAGAAAAAAGCTGGAACTATAGATACAAGCATAACAAACAGAGTTCAAGAGATGGAAGATAGAATCTCTGATGTGGAAGACTCAGTAGCTCAAATAGATATATCAGTCAAAGAAAATAGTAAAACTAAAAAAGCCATAACTCAAAATGTTCAGGAAATCTGGGACATCATGAAAAGACCTAATTTGAGAATAATAGGAATAGAAGAAGGAGAAGAATACCAGCTCAAAGGCACAGATAATGTTTTCAATAAAATCATAGAAGAAAACTTTC
>PVIH01015750.1:0-11678 GCA_004025045.1 Sigmodon hispidus
CAATGGAATAGAATTGAGGATCCAGACATTAACCCAAAAACCTATGAACACCTGATCTTTGACAAAGAGGCCCAAAACATTCAATGGAAAAAAAGATAGTATATTTAACAAATGGTGTTGGCATAGCTGGATGGAAGTGTGTAGAAAAATGCAAATAGATCCGAGCCTGTCACCCTGCACAAAACTCAAATCCAAGTGGGTCAAAGACCTCAACATAAACCCAACCACTTTGAACTTTATAGAAAAGAAAGTGGGAAATACACTTCTACAAATTGGCACAGGCCACCACTTCCTAAATATAACACCAGTGGCACAGACACTAAGACCAACAATCAATAAGTGGGATCTCCTGAAGCTAGGAAGCTTCTGCAAAGCGAAGGACACTGTCAATAGGAGAAAACGACAGCCTACAGAATGGGAAACGATTTTCACCAACCCTACAAATGATAGAGGACTGATCTCTAAGATATATAAAGAGCTCAAGAATCTAGAGCCCAAAACCTTGTATAACCCAATCAAAATTTGGGGTATAGATCTAAAAAGGGAATTCTCAGCAGAGAAACTACGAATGGCTGAAAGGCACCTGAAAAAGTGCTCTTCATCTTTAGCCATCAGAGAAATGCAAATCAAAACAACTTTGAGATACCACCTAACACATGTTAGATTTGCTAAGATAAAAGGCACGGATGACAGCCTTTGTTGGAGAGGATGCGGAGCAAGGGGAACACTCCTCCATTTTTGGTGGGTGTGTAAGCTTGTTCAGCCATTTTGGAATTCAATATGGTGGTTTCTCAGAAAATTGAGAATCAATCTCCCCAAGGACCCAGCAATACCACTTCTGGGTGTATACCCTAAAGAGGCACATTCACTCTCCAAAGGTATTAGCTCAACTATGTTCATAACAGCATTATTTTTAATAGCAAGAGACTACCATCAATGATGTTTAGTGATATTCTTTGGCACATAACATTTTCTTTAGTTGTGTAAATCATTACAGAATTTGATGCTGTGCTATGAAACAATTTTGTAGTATTTTGATTTAGATTCTTGGTGGATTTGTATTTCAAAACCTGTGGAAGACAATTCAGGGACTGAGGAAATCTTGTACAATATAAGTGAAGTCTTTTAAAAAGTTATGAGGAATGTGTAGCATCAACATTAATGATCTGCACCTGACAAAATTGTGGGGCACACCTCCAGAAGGCAGTGTGTGCACATTACTGTGGTTTGTGCTATCATCCTGCCTGTTGGAAGAGATGTCCAGTGGGGCTGGCATTGAGGTTTCAAAAAGTCCCATGACATTTCCAGTTAGTTCTGTCTCTTGCTTTTTGTGGATCGAGATGTAAGCTCTCAGATCCAGCACCATGTCTGCCTGTTGCCATGGATTTTAATCCCCAGGAACTATGAACCCACATAAACACTTAAGTTGCTCTGGTCTTAGTGGCTTGTTACTTCAGTAGAAAAGTTACTCAGATGGAATGATGATGTTAAATGGAAGAGTTCCTAAAGAGTCAGAGACATCCAGTTCCACAGCATGTGCTATTTCCACTTTGCTCCTGGAGAAGGTCCCATAGAATGGCATGAGATTGTGCCTGAGACAAAAGAGTTGTACTTTTGGCAGTATACAAATTATTTCAACAAATAGACAAGTTGTAGACCATTGTAGAGATAAGACATAGAATGCAGAGTTCCAGGGTCCATGCTTGTTTACAAAGTTTATTAAAGGAGATAATCAATAAAACAAATAAAACTCAGCTTGCTAGGTAGACTTATCTGACAGATTTGAGCAATGTCTAATAGATTATGCAACTTGGGGAGTGGGATTTTAAGTTGTTAATAGATTAAAGAGTGATATTTTGGACAGTACACTTTGTGTGTATCAGTGCAAGTATAAAACAAACAGTTTAGTGTGTGAGCTCAAGTGAGAGGCTGATGGTGTTATATAGAAGTCATGAGGTTAGAAGAGATTTCTCAGGAATGCCTACATGGGGAGCACAAACAGCATGTGAGCCCTGGGTTATCCCATAGTTTGGAAGTCAGTTAAAAAAAAAAGTGGATCGGCAAGGGAGACTGAGAAGAAGCAGCTGTTGATTTTTAAGTAAAATCAGCAGAAACTACTTTTGGAAGCTAGTAGTGGCAGTGTGGAATGAAGGGAGGGAAACAGAAACAGAGAATTGGAGAAGGGATGGAGAAAGATTGAGATAGGCATAGATAGATGGTGGATGGATGGATAGACAGACAGACTATGATGACCAGAGAACAAATGGTTAGGTGTGATAGTAGGAATTCAATCAGTGGACTTGCAAAGTGGTTGTCATAGAAAATCTTGACAAGCCATTCTTATCAATGTATGGGAGGAAAGGCTGCTTTGATTGGAATGAGAACTCAGACAGTGAGGAAGTGGAAATAACAAGTACTATCACTTTTCAGTGGATTTTCTATGGACTAACACTGGATAATTAGGTATAAACTAAATAAAGAGTGATGTGGGTTTTTGGAAGTTGATTTTACAGTTTTATTTTCATTGAGTGTGAAATAATTCCCTTTCTCCCACTCACACTTTTCTTCCCTCTCCATTCTATAACTCTTTTTCCCTCCCTTAAAGATTATATGCTAACCATGAAGGGCCAGTGCAACCTTGGTGTGGAGGGTTAGCTAATTGCTTCAGGAGCAGTATTTTTATAGACATAAAGAAACAGGATCCAGATCCAGACTGCAAGAGGCTGACATTAACAGTTAGAGTGAAGAGCATATGGTCAAGGCCCACGGAATAGTATATGAACAACCTTGGAGAATGCCTGCATTCAAGGCTATCATAAGAAAAAAATCTAGAAAAGTACCTAAAATGGAGCAAAACATGCTAGAGAAGAAACAAAATTACCTAAGACTGAAACAAGTTGTGAAAGTTTCAAAACCAGTGAGCCAGTGGTAAAAGAAATGCAAAGAGGGATGAAAAAATGGCTTCTTTCCTGTGGATATTAGATTAGAATTTACTTCATAACCATAGTTTCAACAGAATTGTTGGAATGTGAAGCTGCAGAAATAGAACTCCAGAATTTGTGTATAACTCCTTCAAGAAGTGGCAAAACTGGATAAATTAGAAGAGCAGAAAGAGGAAAGATCTCCTATGCAAGTACAAACCACAACCCTTGAACATCTTGGGAACCAAAGGAACTTAAGAGGGACATCCAGGGATCCCTCTGGGAAGAGAATATAGAGATCTTAAAAAGAGACGGGAACAAATCATGAGAGAAGGAGATGGTTGAGTGAGAGGAACAACAATGAGGGAGAAAAAAGAGATGGAGATCTTAGAGAGGAAGTCAATGTGTGACTGGAAAGAGACAGAGTGTTAGGGAAAACTCCAAACACCCACAGGATGTCCCTGGGTAGGACTCCAACAAATAGTGGAGGGAGTGCCTAAACAGGACTTCCCCTATAATCAAATTAATGACCACCTTAAGTGTCATTATAGAACCTTCATCTAGCAATGAATAGAGGTGGAAGCAGAGATCCATAACTAAGCACCAAGTACCACTTCTGGTATAGCTAAAGAGAGAGAGAAGAGAGTCTATATGAACAAAGGGATGGGAATTATCAGTGATTATGAGGAGTTTCACAGAGATGACTGTCTAGAACAGAGCTTGTAACCAATGCCTGTCTGTGTATTTGTGTGTGTGTGTCTGTGTGTGTGTGTGTGTGTGTAATTCTATAAATTCTATTCTTCTAGAGAACCCTGATTAATAGAGATTTTGGTGCCAGAAGTAGTTCTAGAGCAGCGGAAGTATAAGGATAAATTTTTTAAGTTTCTGGAATGGGCTTTCCAGTTTGACAACAACTATAGTTATTAAGGCCTCTCAAGTTACTGAAAGCCCATGGTACAAACTATTTTACAAACATAAGGAGACAAATATATTTGATGATCTTGACTCACTAATTGTGACTCTGTATATAAAACATTCAATAATTCATAGAAAAATAAAAATATCAATGCTGGCTGGTTGATTTTAGCATCTCTGGGTAAATTAATAGTGGAAAAGAATAAACTCCATGATAAAATTAGCTAACTTCTATCATATCAGAATATAGTGAAGAACAACAGTGAATTTAGTGATAAAATTGTCCAGTTCCAGATATGCTTGAATAGTCTAACAGTTTCTAAGTGTGCTATGGAAGAGAATCTTCTCTCCAGCAGCCACAGAGCTCAAGTTGCAAAAAAAGAATCAAACAGAATTCCTCATTATGAGACTGGCTCAATTACTAAAAAATTAGAGTCCTAGCATTAGAGGGTGAAGGTGGTTAAAGTAAGGACATTAATTGATAAGAATAGGATCCTGTAAAGAATGGGTTCTTTGGCATGGGAAGACCCTACTGAAGCTAAGAAGTTTGAAGCCAGAGTGTCAAATTTTTCTCACCTAAGAAAGTAGTCTCTCCACCCTCATCAAAGATATACTTCCATCACCACTACCTGAAATATTGTCTTTTCTGCATTCAATGCCTGCTCAGTCAGCAGGGATTTTCTCTGAAGGAGATGCCAGGCAAAACAATTCTGATGTGTTTCCAACCCATAGTAGACTCTAGACCTATAACCAGACTAAAGACTAAACAGACTCCTAGTGGTGAGGTAGAAAGTGTAGTACATAAAAGGGTATACTACACTACTAAAAAGCTTAATAAGTTTGCTTATTCGTTCAAACAGAAGTCTGGGGAAGAAGTATATGGACAGTTCTCTCTACATAGGTGAAGGATGTGAAGATACTTGTGTCTCATGTAAATACTCATCAAACATTGACTTCAGATGACCCATTCTGTGGACTCTCAACCTCTTTTCCCAGTCATTCCCGTCATTGCCACCATGTCCAGTTTGTTCATGGGCCCATTGGGTAGAGATGGGGTTATGCATAGTCTTGACAACATGGACTGTTACTCACCAAGGCTGACTGGGCTATGGCTGCTGTTGAGTGTCAGAGTACCAAATCTGTCAATAATAGAGTCCAACACTTAGCCCCAGGTATGGCACTGTTCACCAGGGTAACTAGCCAGTGACCCAGTGGCAGGTTGACTACATTGTCCTCTGTGGAGAGGGCAGCACTTTATCTTTTCTAGCTTTGGATTTGCCTTTTCTGAGTCTAATTTAAGACTACTGGATTCTTGGTCCTTCTTTTGGTAGGCAGACATTGTTGGACTAGGTGGACCACAGTCTAAAAACCATTCTGATAAATCTCCATTCTATATTCATATTTGTATCTGTAGTAATCTATATCTACATATATTTCTGTCTAGTTAGAGAAAAAGAGAAAGGGAGAGAGAACAGAAGACAGAGAGAGGGAGAAAGAAAGAGATTCATTCTGTAAGTTTTGTTTGAACCAAGGAATCAAAATTAGTTCTAATTAAACAAAGAACTAACATTTAATATGCACAATGTTACAACTAATTCTAACTAATTTTGATTCCTCAGTCTTTGTAACATTATTCAACCCCTTCAAATGTCATTTTTCTTAGTTCCTTCCCTTTTTGCATTGAAAAACAAAAAGGGCATACAATCATAAAATAAGAAAATGAATGGGCTTTATACCGATGATCTAAATAGAACATTTATGAATAGTGCTTTTTAGGAAAGTGCTAGAAAATAGTTCATTACTATTTTTCCAAAACATTTATAGTGACTTGATGATTAACTCATGCAAACATCTTAGAACAGCCATGCTTCATTCAGATAGAACACTTGTTTATACTCCCACATAACAGTCACATTGTGTCTGTTCCATATAAGGATACATATATTTTTAATGACTGTATCACTAAGAGTTTAATTCAAGAAGCACATAATTCCTGTATTTTAATCCCGGACAGATACTTGGATCTGAGAGATACTTTATCACTGCTTCTGTTCTTTGTAAATTAGTCAAATGATCATAAGAAATTAAATTATGACTTATACTCAATTGTAGTATATGCAAGTTGTGAACAAATAGAATAGCAAAGTGAACAATTTATATATCTCTGATGATTTTATAGCTGTTACATATTTTGTGCATGTACATAAATATCCATTACAAGGAATTACTCAATGCAAATATTTAAAATTGACTTTTTTATATTTTACAGTAATCAGAATGAATTTTTATAAATTAAGATTTAACGTTAAGAAAAAAGTAGCTGTGGCAAAGCATTTCTGAGAAGAGGAAATTCCAATTTTAGTCAGTATTTTAAATAGACACATTCTGATTTCTTTCCCAGATTGCCATTGGCCATATGGTAACTGCAGACATGCCCCCAAAATAAAACTGCCATATGTAGATTTTTAAATACTGACCTCATCCCTAGACAGCCAAATTTATCTATAAGTACAATACAAATAATATCAAGTAAAATTATGTTTTGTAGCATGCCTGGGAGATTAAAATAAACTGCCAATGAAAGAAATAAAAAAATTAAAAATGCAAAGGAAACAAGACTGGATGCCCAGAGTCATTTAACATAATGCTATCTGGAGAAATAGTTTCTGGAATTCTTAAACTTTACTGTATACAGTAAATCACATACCAACACAGATTATGATCAAGCCTGGGCTATGCCATCAAAATGGATTTAGTAGAAATGTTTAAGGGGTAATCAATAGGCATGCTTTACACGGATGTCTGTTCTCCACGGACATTCTACCAGCTTGATTTCTGTTTATTTCAAGCATGTAGATATATGCTTGTGCTTATAAGTTGAAATGCCTTCAAAGAAGGCAGGAAATTGTAACAATTTGGAAGAAATGTACTTGTGGCTCTGAGACTCTTTGTTTTCCTCATCAAGGTAAGGCAAATGGGGTTTCCAATGTGTATGTCTGCAAGTTGAAGGATTCTGTGTTCATGATTATTGTCACTTCACCCTGTTACAATGGGCGTATATGTGCAGAAATACCTATGTCTATGCTGGTTGTATTTATATGTATATACATGCATATATGTATATACTCATACAGAGGAAAAGGGGGATTTTAAGACCCTCACTGTGAATGACAGAGCCTTGCTGTCTATGATGGTGTGCTGGTCTACCAGATCAATTTACACCCAAGATTAGTTTTAATCTGGGCACTGAAGGGTTATCCCGCTTGTTCTATAGGAATGATTGTTTTCCTTTCTTTCCTGTCATGTAGTAGTATTTACTTCCTCTGGGGTGCACTGTCTCATATGCAATGATACAACTTAGGCTCCTCTTAAACCATTTGGTAAGATCCTGAGGGAAATGACTTTCCTCGGCCAAGGACTCTGAGCTTTACTTTATAATAAAAAGGTTGCTGAAATTTCTCACAATTCTTTGCAGTGCTTTAAGTAATGCTAAACCTTGATTCTTATAAATCGGGGAGCCTCACTAATGTCTGCCACTAGCACTTCAAATAAGAGTTTGTCAAAACCTATTTTTGGAATTAGTGTTTTCTTGGTGGGTAAATTGTAAAAATTTCTGTATACCAATGTAGAGTCAAGGATAGTATAGAAATATTTGGGATATATTCACATTGACCAGACTTTCCCATCTCATATGTTTATCTTTGTACTTTTCAGTTTTGCAAATTTTAATAAGGTGAGTCTTAAACCTATGAGTCTAGTTATATATCCAGTAAAAATTATTAATTCTTTATGTAAATCAACACCATTATAAAAATTGAATCTAAGGCACTAGCTTATTGATGTGAAAAACTTCATTTTAATAGTGAAGTGTTGCACTCAGGAGAGGGCATATTTAACCAAGTGCTCTTGGCCATAAAATGTTTAGAGGGGAGATATGATAAGGGTAGACAGGGTTCACATCAGATGGCAGAGATTTTATCTCTAATAAAGAAGGTTTTCTACTAAGAAAAATAATTACTAGCTACTATTAAGCTGAAGTTTTTAGGAGTGCTGAGGATTATGGTACACAGAAGGATAAAATCTACCAAGTATGAATTAGCTGTAGAAAGGTCTTAAATCTACTTTCCAGTTTGTGCCACTATAAAATCCATAGTGACATTTTTAATTTGATGTGTAACAGTTATGTGGACCTCTAGTATGAACAATGACAATTAAACACATTTGACCCAAACATGCCTGTCCCATTTCTACAATACCAGACTCACAGCTCATGAACTGGCCTTTTCTGATGATTTTTCTCAGAACCAAGCCTGTTCATGATAGATACATCTAGTGCTAATCATCAACCTCCTCCATCAGACAGTCTGAGGCAGCGTAGACTCACTCATCAGACAACAAATAAGAAAAGAAATCCATATGCCCAGGTTACATCACAAAAACAGAGATACTATGAAAGGACAAGACAGTATGATACACACACACACACACACACACACACACACACACAGAAGCACAGCCCTATAGAAATTACCTTCTGAGAATTATTTAGATGAACTCTGGGGCACAGAATTTAAAAGAATAACCATACCTTTGATCAAAGAATTTCAAGAAGACATGAGTAAATAGCTCAAAGAACTAAAAGCAAATAACAAATTCTTGAGTGATATCCTGTGTGAGTTGAAACCTATTAATAATAACCTCAGAATACCCCAAATGTGTCTATATTGCATCATGGTAAAAAAATTAAAGCACTTCCCCTTGAAGTCCTTTGATTGTTAACAAATCCAGAATTGAACTCCCTACTTCTGTCCCTGTGTCTTTCATTGTCTCCTTTCTGCATTCTGATGTATAAGTCTGAATCTGTGCCTCCCTGAAAGCTGTCTTCCAAATCTGTTCTTACATTTATGTATTCATTTGTCTGTGTTTCTGTGTGTCCTTCACATAGGGGTTTTGCTCTGTAGTTATTTACCAAACAGACAACAGCACAATTGGAATGAATGGGAGATACTTGGCAGAAACCTTTAACAGGGTTTCACAGGAAATGAAACTTTACTGACTGCAACTGACACAGACAACAAGCAGATCCAGTAATGTCTGAATGCTGCTGCCACGATTTCTGGTGCATATTTGCTTTGTAAGGTTGTTGCTCAATCTCTTTGTTGCTTTCAACAAATGACTACGACAACACACGCACAGACACACACATACGCACACACATTTTAGTGGTCAGGAGCATGGAAGAATATATATCTTAAAAGTACAGCTATGCATTCAGTTAGCTTGTAAAAGCTGATTACATAGAAAATCCAAAGCAAATAAACTTCATTGTTACATTTTTCTATTAAAGGCAGGTTAAGCAGCCAGGCTCAGTACACAGTAAAATAGCAATTAAGTCTTAGGTGACCTCAAGGTATTTTATTAACTCTAGCTGTGAGGTCCAGCAAAAGCTCCAGTCTCTTAGAATGTATGAGATATATTCATAATAATGCATCACTATAATGTTCAACAAAAGAAAATTATGTGGCTGGATGAAATGATGAAGACAAGTCAGAATTTGAAAACACAGTTCAGTAAAGACAAAGAAATATTGAAAAGAATTCAAGCTCAAATGAAAATGTCACTGAAAAAAAATACACAATAAAATTCAGTTAGAAAACTTGAGGAAAGTTTTACAAGTAGAAAGAATTAAGTAGAAGACAGAATATCAGAACTTGAAAATGAAATACAGAATATGAAATTTTTTTAGAAAGAAACATGCAGGAAATATGGGGCACTGTGAAAAGACCAAATCTCGGAATTATAGCCAAGAAAGGAGAAGAAACCAAAGTCAGTGGCAGACACCTGATCTTCAGCAGGATCATAGAGAACTTCCTCAAGTGAAAGAAAGACAGACCTATAAGGTTGCAAGAGGTACACAGAACCCCAAGAATATGAGAGTGAAAAAGAAATGTCCCATAGCATGTAGTGCAACTTTACATTTACAGAAAGAGGTTATTGGAAGCTGTAAGAGAAAAGGCACAAGGCTTACACAAAGGAAAACCCAACAGAGTGACATCTGGTTTCTCAGTGGAAACTTCAAAAGACAGAAAAACATGCACTTCAAGTTCTAAGGCAACACAGATACCAACTAGAACACAGTACCCCACAAACTATTGGCCATATTTGAAGGAGAAGGAAACACTTTAATGTATATAAACATCCCCAAAACATGCATGTCCACCAAAAGAGATCAACAGAGAACACATGCCTTTAATCCCAGTGCTCAGAGCAGAGACAGGTGGATCTTGGTGATTTCAAGGTTAGCCCGAACTATAGAGTGAGTTCTAGGACAGCGAGAGCTACACAAAGAAAGCCTGTCACACACAAACACACACACACACACACACACACACACACACACACACACACAAAACCCACAAAAACAAAATCTGTCATCTTGTCTTCAAAAAAACTCATCTTTAAAGAAAGGAAAGAAGGAAAGTGTTCCAAACCAATGGAACCAGGGACCAATCAGTTGCTGTTAATATCTGACAAAACACACTTGAAACTAAAATTAATTAGAAGAGGCCCAAAAGGACACTAATGTGTCCTTTTATGTTAACCTAATCAAAGAAACAATTAAGCAAGTTGACATTACTATTCTAAACATCAGCACAAATCTCTGGTGCATGCAGTTTCATGAAAAAGCTTACTAGTAGACTAAAGACACAGATGAAATTCAGCTCCACTAATATTGATTCCAATAGATGGATCATCTAAACAAAAAATTTAAAGAGAAACTTCAAAGTTAAGAGACATATATATTAAATGGTTTTAGCAAGTATTTACAAACAACTACCCAATATGTATTTTTTTCAGCATGTGAAGACCTTTCTTAAGTAGAGCACATACCAGGACACAAAATAAGTGTTCACATATTTAGAAAAATCCAATACAATTTAAAATCACCAGCAAAAAGGCTGTACTAATTATATAAACTTGGGAGCAACACATTCCTCAATAATTAATAGATTAAAGAGAAAATCAAGAAGTAATTTTTTAAATACTATAATTAAATAAAGATTGAAAACAAAACAAAATCTCTGGGTTACATTAAAAGAAATCCTAAGAGGGAAACATTAGCGTTAAGTGCATATATTTTAAAAAATCAGAAAGACCACAAATAAAGAATGCAACTCAAGAATTTTTGAAAAGAAGAACAAACCACATTCACATTCAGGAGACAGGAAAAAATAATAAAAATTAGATCATAAATTAAGTAGAAGCAAAGAAAATAATACAAAGAATAAATAAATCTAGGAACTGATTCTTTAGAAGACAATAAGATTCAATGATTATTGGCCCAACTAACTAAAAGATGGAGGACCCAAATTAACATAATCAGAAATGAACCTTCAATTCTGGGGATCAGTTATATCTAAACTAGTTGCAGGCCAAAGACTCCATGGAAAACCCCAGACAACTCAGGTTATTTTCAAGACTATTAGTAGTTTTTCAAAAACTGACTATAACTAACAAACATAAGAAATAGGTCTAAAAATAAAGCATAGTTTCCTAGGACCATTTGATTGGAAAGTCATTTCTCAGAAAACTGGGAATCAATCTCCCCAAGGATCCAGCAATACCACTTTTAGGCATATACCCTAAAGATGTACATTCGCACCCCAAAAGCATTATGTTCATAGCAGCATTATTTGTAATATCAAGAACCTGGAAACAACCTAGATGTCCCTCAACTGAAGAATGGATTAACAAACTGTGGTACATCTACACAATGGAGTACTACTCAGGAGTAAGAAAAAATGATATCCTAAAATTCGCAGGCAAATGGATGGATATGGA